>VZQC01001310.1:1760852-1862956 GCA_009823505.1 Rhizomys pruinosus
AAAAAAAATAAATTAAAAAAAAAAAAAAAAAAAAAAAAAAAAAAAAAAGAAATGCTGGAAAAATAACATTTATATGTAAATATTAAAACAGGTGAATAAGGAGGAAATAAAAGATATGTAAAATCATTAATAGAAGCATTTCAACATATTATGATTTAATAGTCCTATTTTCTAAAATCATTATTTGTAGTGTTATTACCACTGGAAGGAAATCTAAGTTCAGGTAACTAGAATAAAACCATGAAAAATTTACATATGAAGTACAAGAAGCAACACATCAAAGAAAGTCAGAGATACAGCTAAAATTATAGTTGGCTCTCCATATCCACAGGGTCTGCATGTACAAGTTCAATCAATCACAAACCAGAAATAATTAAAAATTATAAACATGGATTGGAATGTCACTTGATGCCCAATACAATATGTTCAGTTTTATATGTCAGCTAAAAAATAAATAAAACTTTCAAAGTGTGAAAAACATCTCTTTACTAAACATGTATAGATCACAGATTCTCTTCCCTCTGCCTTACCCCTCCTCTCCCTCAAAGGTCTTTTTCTACAGCTGAGGCTAGCCTAGAACTTGCTATGCAACTCAAGACAGCCTTGAACTCATAAGCCTCCTGCCTTAATTTCCTAAAATATTGATATTATTGGTGTGTACTATCATGGTTGGCTTCAGATTCTTCTTGTAATTTTTCTTGAAACAATGCAGTTCACATAGAATTTATATGGTATTACGTATAATAGCAAATCTAGAGATGACTAAGTATGTATAAAGATGTGCAAAACTTACAGGCAAGTACTGTTTTGTATGAGGCAATTGAGTAGCCATAGAATTTGGTGTCTTCAGAGGGTCCTGGACCCAATGGAAGATACTATATAGCTCCAATTTTTTCTTTTAATAGTTCTCTTAGGAATTTTTAATGAATGATATTTATCTAGTGTATTCTATTGTGAACTCTACTCCAAAAGCATTTTATAGCCTTGTGGTGTATGCCCTGAATCCCAGCAATCAGAGGCTGAGGAAGAAGAATTGAGTTCAAAGCTTCCTTGGTGAGATCAAGGACACCCCATTAAAACAACTGTATTATAAACTAGGATCAAATGTTTTATCTTTGATAATTGGCAAAGCAAACTGGCAGAAAAGAGATCCTTGAAAAGGAGGGCAATGCTGAGTCAGTTCAAAGATAGTTCCTTATGTTATTCTAATTTCTCCCAGGTAAAGTAGTAATATCTCTGAGTACATTAAAAAAAGAAAGCTGGGACTGAAAGATGGCTCAGTAGTTAAGATCAGTGGTTGCTCTTGCAGAGGACCCAGGTATACTCATAGTACCCACATGGTGGCTAATACAACTATCCATAACTCCAGTTCCAGGGGAATACAATGTCCTTTTCTGACCCCCACAGGCATTGCATGACAGGGGTGCACTTACATACATGCAGGCAGTACACTCACACATAAAATAAATAAAACATGAAAAAGAAAGTCAATTATGTCTTTACACATCTAAAACCCCAAAGCCTCTTTTTTATTTTACATTTTCATTTTATATTTGTTTAAATAAGAATCAAAAATAGGAATTCCACCAATCAGCATAGAACTTACATGTAGTTGAATGAAGGATGATGCCTTTTCATCAAATTGGTGGCAGATAAATTATTTTACAGTTTAAGGATATTTTCGTCTTATGATGTTGGCATATTGATATAATGTTCTTAATCCAAGAAACTCTTATTAACTTTATTAGTCATTTCATGAATTTTGTGAAAGAAGTATTACTAGAAAATATGACAGTGAACTCTTTGACTCCCCACAGAAAACACTTAGATAGCTACTCATGAACATAATTGTTCTAGGAAGGCTCACTAGCTCAATTAAGAACATACAGCCAAACAGTAGAGAAATAACTATGCAGAAAGGATTACCATGGCAGTTGGCATTCCTGAGACATCTAGAAACAACTAGGAACTAAGAAGAGTAAGGGTTATGAGTATCTTCCACATACACAGCTGGTATCGTGTGTCCCAGTGACCTGCTCTGTAGGATACTAAAGATTTCATCACTGAAGTAACTTACTAACAGCCATTGCTGCTATGGACCCCAGACAAGGGAGCTTGTCTGGGGTCAAAGAAACATTTGTTGTGCTGTCTCAGATGTGCTCCACCCTATCTGCCACACTCCCCAACTCCCAACCAATTCCCTGCATGCTCTAGATCCCAGTTCAAAAGCTTCTTGAGCTCTATAGCTCTGTGTGTGTCTGTATGTAGTGCAAACACGTAGCTATGCAGGTTTGTGTCCATGTAGATGCACATATATGCCTGGAGGCCAGAGGAGGAGGATGGGTGTCTTTCTCTATTCTTTTCTTTTCTATTTTTTTTTTTTTTTGGTCTTTTTGAGACAGGGTCTCTCTGTAGCTGCAGCTGGCCTGGAACTCACTCTGTAGACCAGGCTGGCCTTGAACTCACAAAGATCCGCCTGCCTCTGCCTCCCGAGTGCTAGGATTAAAGGCATGCACCACCGTGCCTGGCAGCTTTGCCTTATTCTTTTAGGACAGGGTCTCTTCATTGAACTGGAAGCTCACTGTTTTGGTTCGGCTAGCCAGCCAGCCAGCCAGCCCCTGGGACCCTCCTGTTTTTGGCCCTAAAATTAGGGTTACAGACACACAGAACTATGCTCAGCTTTTAAA
The DNA here is from genome assembly GCA_009823505.1 of Rhizomys pruinosus. Taxonomy (NCBI): domain Eukaryota; kingdom Metazoa; phylum Chordata; class Mammalia; order Rodentia; family Spalacidae; genus Rhizomys; species Rhizomys pruinosus. Next base: position 1,763,540 of record VZQC01001310.1, read on the forward strand.
AAATGTGGCACTGAGGACTCTAACCCAGGTTCTCATGGACGCACTGTAAATACTCCTACTTTCTCACCCATCATTTCCAAACCCTTGGATATACTTGTAAAGAGTATAAAGTTTCTGGGGCTGGAGAGATAGCCTAGCGGTTAAGAGCATCCGACTGCTCTTGCAGAGGACCCGGGTTTGATCCCCAGCACCCAATGGGGCTGAAAACTTCTTTAATCCAGTTCCAGGGGAATCATGCCTACCTCTTCCTACTCCCAGCATTGCATGACACGGGTGCACCACCAACCTACATTCAGACAATACAATACATTACAATGAAATATAAAAAAGTATAAAGTTTCTATATTAGTTAATCTCATTAGAAGATTAGCAGAAGCAACGTTAAGGAGGAAAGACTTATTTTGGCTCATGGTTTATTAGGGACTTATCAACAACCTAGGTAAACAAGGCCATCAAACTGGAGATTTGAGATCTACTGAGCCCAGCGGGCTTGAGATATCCCCCCCCCTGCCAACTGAGATTACGAGAGAAGGCAATCTGAAGAGGCAAGCAAAGCACGCCTTCACACAGTGAGTAAGAGGCATCAGGGACTCACATTGGAAACAGGCAAGGGAAGCCCATATGCCGGAACAAAAGAAGAGGGACATAATGGGAAAGGGTGCAGGATTAATTCCCCACGCCAGCTTTACAACCCTATGGGAGATTCTCCTAGCGTGGGATCCCCCTGGGGATGCCAGGACACAGGAATCAGAAACACAATTGTGAACATACTTAAATACAAAAGCAATAAAGAAACAAATTAAATGAATCTAAGAAAAGAGAATGAGGACCGAGAGAGAGAATGACAAGCTCCGGAAGGAAGTAGAAACACTGGAAAAGATTCCCTGCTGAAAAAGAAAAAAACCAACCCAAGCAAACAAAAGAGCGTACAAAAAGAGACATAGAACCCCAAAAAGAAAGTAGAAACACTAAAGAAATCAGAAAGAGGAAATCTGCAAAAAGGAAATGCAAACACTCATCATTCAAGCGGAAAGGAATGAAAAAAAGCCTCAGCAGCAGAATGAGGAAGCAGAACAAAGAATATCAGACCTGGAGGAACAACACAAAGGAACAACTAAAAAACCCAAGGAAGATTTATGAAAAACAATTTACAAAATAAAAAACGGGACAACCAGGAAGCTGTGGGGACACTTATGAAAAGATCAAACACGTCCGCATCATAGAGATTAGAGGAAGCGAGAAGAATGCCAAGAGAAAGGTATTGATCAGATCTTCAACAGGAATAATAGATGAAAACTTCCCCAAACAAAAAAGGACAAACCCATACCAATACAAGTAAGCACATAGAACTCCAACAGACAAGATCAAAAAGAAATTCTCCACAACCACATCATGAAAACGACCAAAAAAAAAAAATCTTAAACACAGAGAAAAACAACAAGGACCTATAAGGGGAACCTATCAGAATAACAACGACTTCTCACAGCAAAAATGAAGGCAAGAAGAACCTGGAGCAAACATTCCCAGTGTGGGACAATGGAGCCAGCCAGGTTACTATACCCGAAAATGTCAATCATAGTGGAGGAGAGAGGAAAATCTTCCATGACATAAACAAACTTGAAAGAATGCATTGTGGAAAACCAAACCCTTCAGAGAATACTTGAAGCAATCCAAGAACAGAAGAAGAGGCAACCAAACCCCAGGCAACTAGAAAGGGAAATCAATAAAAGCATAACTGCAAGAAGTAGAAACCTAAATAAAACGCAATGGATAATAAGGAAAAGGAAGACACACAATCCCTATAGTCATAACCTTAAATATTAATGGACTAAACTCCCCAATCAAAAGGCATGACTGGGGACTGGATTAGGAAACAGAATCCTCTATGCGTCTGCAAGACCACATCTTCCCTCAGACAGGGCACCACCTTAAGTGAAGGGATGGAAAAAATATTCCAAGCACATGGTACCAAAAAGGAAAGCAAGGTGTTGCTATTTTAATATGATAACATAGACTTCAAAGTAGAAGAAATCGAAGAGGCAAAGAGGGCCATTACATTTTCATCAAAGGGACAATACCAAGAAGATTCACAATTATGAATATATTGCCCCAAATCTCTGGTGCACCAAACTTTAAAACAATCTCCAAGACCCAAGGTACAGATAACCCCGCCACCATAGTGGGGATTTCAATACCCACTTGAGTCCTTTGGATAGTCAACAGACAAAAAAAAAAACAGAGACATCTGAAACTGAACAATATGATACACAAAGGACCTCATAGACTCTACCGAACATTCCATCCTAATACCAGAAAATACTACTTTCTACTCAGCACCAGGAACATTCTCAAAATTGACCACATCCTGGGACACAGAAAAACCTCACAAATCACAAAAAGATGAAATAATTTCATGCACCTGTCAGACCACAGTGTAAGAAGCTCAACATCAAACCAGGACAAGCCCTCTGCCTACAAGAACACATGGAGACTAAACACACAATCTTGAATGATGAAAATGGGTCAAGGAAGAGATAAAGAAAGAAATAAAAAACATTCCTGGAACTGAATGACAATGACAATCACAACACAACAAAAACTATGGGATACCTTAAAAGCAGTCCTAAGAGGGAAATTTATAGCCTGGGTGCCTACATTGAAAAACAGAAAGACCCAGTATGATCTAACACTACAGCTAAAAAAGACACTTGAGAGGCAACCAACAGATGAACCCTAACGCCACAGACGGAAGAAAAGAAGAAAATCCAAAATGCAAGCGAGAATCATGAATAGAACAAAACAACAATACAAAAAATCAATGTAAGCCAAAAGTTGGATCTTTGAAAGAATAAACAGATACAGACCTCTAGCCCATTTAACAAAAGAGAAGGAACAACTCCAAATCAATAAATCTGTGATGAAAAGGGAAATATCACAACGGACAAGGAAAAGATCAAGAAATTATATGGGAATATTTCCAGAACCTAGTATTTCTACCAAGATTTGAAAATCTAGAGAAATGGATGAATATTCTGAAATCTGGGGATCACCAAAGCTTGGCCAAGAAGAGATCAGTAGCTTAAACATACCCATAACCTATGAGGAAATAGAGGATGTCGTAGAAGCCTCCCAACTAAAAAAAGCCAGCCCAGACGGTTTCCACGAAATCTATAAAACATTCCAATAAGACCTACAACCCTTATTTCTGAAACTGTTTAGAAATATAGAATCAGAGCGAACTCTCCCAAATTCTTTCTTGAAGCAAGCTTCACTCTATTACCAAAACCAGGCAAAGACAGAACAAAAAAGGACGAAATTAAGACCCCTCTCCCTCATGCAACACAGATGCCAAAATTCTAAACAGACAATACTTGCAATCAGCCATACAGACCCACCACAAGAAGATCATCCATCATGACCAAGTTGGGATTCATACCAGAGATTCAGGGATGGTTAAAACATATAAAACTCAATAAACATTATCAAACCATAAACGAATCAAAGACAAAACAACACACCATCATCCAATTGATGCTGAAAAAAAGCCTTACATTGACAAAATCCAGCATCCTTCGTCTTAAAGTCTAGAGGATTGGATTGGAGGGATCATTCCTCAATGTAATCAAAGCCATACTACAGAACCCACAGCCAATATCATCCTAAATGGGGAAAGACGAAACATTCCCTTAAGGTAGGAACCGGCAGGCTGCCCCTTATCACACTCCTCTTCAATATAGTGCTTGAAAAACTTGCTAGAGCAATAAGGCAAAAAAGGATATTTAAAGGAGTTCTAATTGGAAAGAGGAAGTCAAACTATCCCATTTGCTATTGATGATATGATTGTTACTTTAAGGGATGCAAAAAACTCCACCAGAAACATCCAGAAACGATTAACACTTTCAGCAAAGTGGCAGGATACAAAATTAACCTTAGAAATCAATGGCCTTTCTTTAACCAAGAACAAGCAACTGGAGAAAGAATTCAAAGAGCCTTCCCACTCACAATAGCCTCAAAAACAATAAGATACCTAGGAACAAACTAACCAAAGACACCAAGACCTCTACAACAAAAAATTTTAAACCTTAAAGAAGAAATTAAGAAGACATCAGAAGATGGAAAAACCTCCCATGCTCAGAATTGGGAAAATTAAACATTGTAAAAATGTCCATTTTACAAAACTCTTGTATAGATTTAATGCAATCCCAATCAAAATCCCCAAGAGTTCTTCACCGGCTTGGAAAACAAAGTTCTTAAATTCATTTGGAAACAAAAGACCCGAATAGCCAAATCAATCTGAGTGAAAAGACACACGGAGGGATCTCTATACCAGATTTTAACATCTACTACAGGGCTATAGTCATAAAAACAGCCTGGTCTGGCACAAAAACAGACCTGTTGACCAATGGAACAAACAGAAGATCCAATCTGAGCACATCAATTTCAGCACTCATATTTGACAAGGGGGCCAAGAAACCACAATGGGAAAAGACAGCATCTTCAGCAAGTGGTGTTGGCAAAACTGGATCACCACTTGTAAGAAGAATGAAATTAAACCCCTACCTCTCGCCCTGTACAAAAGTCAAATCCAGAGGTTAAAGACCTCAACGTGAAACCCCAAACTCTGAAGATGATAGAGAAAAAGTTGGCAGCAGACTACAAGACATAGGCGTAGGAAAAGACTTCCCTAAATCAGACAGCAGCTGCACAAGAATTAAGTCGACAATTGACAAATGGGACCTCATCAAACTCAAAAGCTTCTGTACATCAAAAGAAACAATCAAGGAAGTGAAGGAGAAATCCCACGAGTGGGAGGAACCTTCACTGCAGATACATCTGACAAAGCATTGATTTCCAGAATATATAAACTACTCAAAAAACAAAGAAAAAAGAAAAACAAACGACCCGCTCAATAGATGGAGCAAAGAACTGAACAGAGACTTCACAAGCCGAGGAATTAGAGATGTCTGAGAAACACCTCAAGACTGCTCAATCCTAATCATTAAGAAATGCAAATCAAAAACACTTAAGATATCATCTACTCCAATAAACTGCAAATTAGAACAAAGAAAACAAATGATACCAAGTGCTGAGAGGTTGTGGGGAAAGGGAACACTCATCCACTGCTGGTGGGAATGTAAACTCGTACAGCCACTTGGAAAGCAGTGTGGAGAAACCCTTGGAAGACTTGGAATGAATTGCCACTGAACCCAGCCATAACCTCCTGGGTCATGTACCCTCAAGACTTTCGCCACCACAGAGATACATGCCGGCCATGTTTATTATCAAAGCTCTCTTCACAATAGCAAAGAGCGAGGAAACCAACCTAAATGCCCCTCAACTGACGAATGGATAGAGAAAATGTGGTACATCTACACAATGGAGTTCTATGCAGGCAAGATAAAGACGAACATCAGAGCCTTTGCAGGAAATGGCTGGAGCTAGAGGACCTAATGCTGAGTGAAGTAAAGTAACACAGTCCCAAAAACAAACACACGAAGTATCCCTCACTGTGGATGCTGTGCCAATAACCAGTTGTAATATTTCTTTGTGTAGGGCCCCCTGAGCTTTGTACAAAGCAGTTGGACATAAATGCATTTTGGGAAAACAACAACACAACCGAAAATACTGCACAAAGAACTGACTGAAACAGTGAACTTCTGCCTCAAACAGTCAACGTGCCCCCCCCCCAAAAAAAAAAATCAAAAAAAAGGAAAATTTGGAAGGCTATATAATTTTAAATTTAATTTGGGAAAATCAATGTTTACTCTTATATATCAATGATCCAATAGGAAACAAAAGCTTACATTTAAGAGTATTAAAGAAAGTAGGATTATAATGAACAAATAACTGCTCAATGGCAGTTGAAAATTTTAAAAGATTAAATATACCTTACAATCCAAATTTTGATCTAATCTTTTAAATATATCTTATCAGATCCAACTGTTTTATATTTTCATGTTTTTATCAAATACCAACATCTTTCTTTGAAGAAAATATACTAATGTGAACAGGACTCAGAAAATTATGACAGCAGCGTGCGTGAGTATGTCTAATATAGGTTAAAACTTTTTTCACCGTTGGACAGAAAATACATACTTGCCTCCGTGTTTGCAATAATTTTCTGTGGTGTAGAAATATGTACATTTGTGTCTTCAATTTAATCTTCACTATGAGAAGGATGCAGAGATCCCTTTTCGGTACTTACACCCCATGCCCATGTAACCTTCACCATCCTTTGCATAAATCATCCCATTCAGGTTTATGAGGGAGATCTATGCTTCTCAACAACCACATGAAAGCTGAAAGACTTCTTTTGTACCAGTTCCAGAGGTTTCAACCCAGATTTCTATTAGACATGAGGAAAGTACATGGTGCACACCTTGAAACAAAGAGCACATGCATAAAATAATATAATTATTATAAAATTAGTTGAATAAAATAATTTGTACTTAATAATAACTCTACTTCATGTTCAGCTACTCAGACACCAAATCTTTTACAATGACAAAGTTTGCCCTACAAATACTATTAAAAGTGCATAGATGGATTTTGTTCATGTGGCCCCAAATAAATCTAAATCTTAGATATAATGGAATTAAAAGTATCCTAATATCATATCTAAATCTTAGGTATAATGCAGTTGAAATATATTCTTACAAAAGGAAGGAAAATATCTTAGGTTTCTCTGCGGGAATATTCAGCTAAAAGTCTCTAGCGTTGTAACCAATGGGACCTCCATGGCCATGCTCATCGGGTGGGATATAGTGATGCAACGGTCTAGGATTTGGCTCTGGGATGTGAGTCACACTGGCTATAAAACACCGCCACTTTTTGTAATAAAGTGCTCTCTGTATTTGGATACCTTATCATGTGTCAAAATCCTCAAACACAAATATGATTATGACCCTAAATAAGTTAAGAAAAATGTATCCTTTGATATTAAAAACAAAACAAAAAAAAAACAAGGCCATCAAACTAATATTTATTTATTTACTTATTATTTGTTTGTTCATATGTGTGTGCCTGTGTGAGTTTATGTGCACCACACATGTACAGGAGCCCACAGAAACCAAAAGAGGGTGTTGGATCCCCTGGAACTAGAGTTACAGACTCTGTAAGTGCTGGGAACCCAAACTGGGTCCCTTGCAAGAACATAAGTGCTCTTTACCACTCTACCATCTCTAACCCCTTTCTCTTATAAAGCATGTACTATATAAATAAAATAAACAACTAGAGAATGCAGATTAAAGTATGGAAGTATAGGCTTCATGTGACTCTTGTATGGAAGCTTCCAACATATTGGGTACTCCACTGTCTTTCAGAGGACAGTGTCCTTCTGAGGTGTTTCTCAATATTTTTAGCCTGAAGGGGCTGGAGTGGGGGTCCTTCTTCTTACCTCCTTGTGTACCAGCATAAGTACATATGATATTCATATGTACTTATATGAATATACATATACAGATAAGTACATACCATATTCATAAGTACATATGATACCCATATGTACTTATGAATATACATATATATAGGCAAACACTCATACACATGAAATAAAAATAAACAAATCTAAAAGGAGACCTACGAAGTAGGGAGGATACTAAGTGCTGTGATTCAGTAAATGAATGGGGGGTTAGGAATTGCCATCAAGCCTAGTGAATTTTTCAATTTAAAGTTTTATAAGATTGGAGAAGCAGTGATACTGAACCCTTAAAAACATATATTGCTTTAGGTTAAACGTGTTTTTTTAAATTTATTTTCATATGTGTATGAATGTACTGTCTGCATGTAGGTCTGTGCACTCATGTCTTGCAGTGCCGCAGAGGTCAGAAGGGAGTGTCGGATTCCCCTGGAACTGGAGTTAAAGATGGTTTTCAGCCGCCATGTGGGTGCTGGGGATTGAACCCCGGTCCTCTGCAAGAGCAATCAGTACTCTTAACTGCTAGGCCATCTCCCTAGCCCCTAAACATGTTGTTTTCATATCTCTATAGATGTCTCTAGAATCTTTGATATTACCGAAAAGATCCACAAAACGAAGAAACCAAATCAAGCAATTTGGCTGACAACTTGTTTTCTTATTTTATAGGATGCTCAGGTTGAGTATAAACATTATTTTTTGGCTTAATTTGGACATTCTTGGCACTTGACTGAGAGAAAGAGAACAAATTCTGTTGGAAAAAATTATAAGTACAGGAATTAAGCTAAAAATAAGTGAAAGTTTAATTGAATTAGTTACATACTTTGGAAGTTGATAAAATGTGGAGGTTGAAAAGTGAAATAATAAGTGGGAAAGTGAGGTTAAGTAAAATAAGGAAATTAATTGATTGGGATATGTTGATTACTTTCATTTGGAGTTGCACTAATTTTTTGGTTCCTAAGACCAATGGATTACTTCTATCCTAAGAAAGTTAAGAAATCCCTAGTTTTATGTACTGGTGCATAAGTTAGCAGTTCTTGCTTCTTTCTTGGTAAATAAGAAGAGTGATCTTCTGTTATTAGATTCACATTCTAATGCTTTGAGTAAACTATATTTATAGTAGGGGAGACCAAGGATAAATTTTGGGTTCAGAGAAATGAAAATAATAGGTAAAATGTGAAGTGATATGATTGTAGCTTCTCTTGTGTACATAGGAGGCATGAAATTAGTGTGGGAAATAAGTTTAGCCCACTGAGAGGAAATCAGTATAAAAAAAGAGTAAAGGGCTGTAATAAGAATGTTTATACCTGTGAGGTGGATGGTAAAATTGGATCATAAGAATGAAGTTGAGATAATAAGAAGCTCACCATTGATGGGGGGGGGCTAAATTAGCTAGGCTCCCTAATATTCAAAATGATCCTATTAGAGGTAAACTAGTGTGTAGGCCTCGAACTAGAATAAGAGTATGGCTGTGAATTCGTTTGTAGTTTATATTAGTTAAACAGAATAAGAGAGAGGAAGCTAGTCCATGAGCAATCCTAAATGCTGTGGCTCCTGTGTAATCTCACGGTGCCTGAATTAGGATTGCAGTAACTACTAGGGCTATGTGGCTTACTGAAGAATAAGCCATTAGTGGTTTTAGGTCAGTTTGTCAAAGATAGAACTAGTTATGAGTATTCCTCAAAGGGACAAAATAATGAAAGGATGTGATATATTTTTGTTGATAGGGTCAAGTAGAATTTTAAGAGAACTGAGGCTAAGATTATAGATCTAGCAACAGAGGCTTCTACATGGGCTTTGGGTAGTTAGAGGTGGATACCATATAGAGGTATTTTTACTAAAAATGCTAGTATGAATGTTAGTCAAAGAAGGTGATTAGACCATGAGTTGGTGATTTGGGGTTGTTAAAGGTTGAGAGAGATAAAATTTAAAGTTCCTAATAGTTATAAATGAGAGCAATTAGAAGGGGGATAGATCTGTTGAGAGTGTAAAAAAGGAAAGAGACCAGTGTTGAGGCGTTCTGTTTGATTTCCTCATCGGGTAATAATAATGAATGTAGGAATGAGAGTGGCTTCAAAGAGAATATAAAATATTAATTCAGTTGTTGAAAATATTGTAATTAGGGCTGGAGAGATAGCCTAGCGGTTAAGAGCACCGACGCTCTTGCAGAGGACCCGGGTTCGATCCCCAGCACCCACATGGCGGCTAAGAACCGTCTGTAACTCCAATTCCAGGAGAACTCCAGTTCCAGGGGAATCCGAGACCCTCTTCTGACCTCCGCGGCATTGCACGACACGGGTGCACAGACCCGCATGCAGACAGTACATTCATACACATACAAAAAATAAATAAATAATAAAAAAAAAAAGAAAATATTGTAATTAGGAGAATCTGTAGAAGAACGAGACAAGTATAGAGATATGTTTTTTTTTATAGTTAATAGGTTCATTTATTAGATGATTTTGACTAGCTAGAAATATTAGAGGGAGTAATCAAGTAGTAAGAATTAAAAGAGGTGATGATGGGGATCAGCAAATATTGTCAAAGAAAAGTTAGAACTAAAGATGTTGTTGAGGTTAATAGTATAGAGGGAAATTAACTAAGAAACTATACGAGGTTGTGTAAATTAAGATGAAGTTATTACTTGAAAATCAGGTTAACAGAAGTAGTATAAATGATGGGGTAATAATTTTTAGCATTTAAGGAGGTCCAAGTTTTTTTCTTTTTCTTTCTTTTTTTTTTTTTTTTTTTTTTTTTTTTTTTTTTTTGAGACAGGGTATCCCTACAGCCCCAGCTGGCCTGGAACTCACTCTGTAGACCAGGCAGAGATCCACTGCCTCTGCCTCCCAAGTGCTAGGATTAAAGGTGTGTGCCACCACACCCGGCTAGGTTCAAGTTTTGATCATAGTCTGTCCCGTATGTGTTGGAAACTACAACTAAAAGAGCTAGTCTGGGGGCTGGACAGATGGCTCAGCAATTAAGAACACCGACTGTTCTTGCAGAGGACCCTGATCTGATTCCCAGCACCCACATGGTGCCTAAGAACTCCAGTTCCAGGGGAATCCGATGCCCTTTTCATGCAGCATTGCACAACATGGGTGCACCAACCTACATGTGGATAGTACACTCATACACATAAAAAATAATAAATTAATTAAAAAAAGAGCTAGTTTGATGGCAGCCTCACAGGCTGCAGATACTAGAATGATAATTGAGATAATAAAGGAGAGTATAAATTGAGAATTAAGGGAGATTAGGGAGACCATAAGAAATAAGGAAAGTATCATGCCTTCTAAGCATAAAAGTGTAGATATTATATGTGAGTGAAAGATCAAAGTTCCTATTGGGGGTCAAAGTCCCCCTAATTCATGTGTAGGGGCTAGACTGGAATGATAAAAGGCTCAGAAAAAGCCTGTGGAAAAAAGATTTCAGAGCTCATGAATAGAATCATTCCATAGGTAGGCCTTGTTGGACTCCAGGCTGACCTTGAAATGTTCTTTCTTGAATAATGTCTTGTCATCATTGGCACACAGGAAGGAGGTTGGTGAATAGGCCAAGAATAAGAAGGAAAGAGGAATTAAAATGGAACCATATAACTAATCCAGAGGTCATCAGGAAAGCTGAAAAAGCACCAGTTAAAGGTCATGGGCTAGGGTTAACTGTATGATATACATGTGTTGGGTGGGTCACTAGGAGTTGTCAAGTAAAGACTAACCAGGAGAGTAAATACATAAGCTTGGATGAGTGTTAAGGCAAGTTCTAAAATTGTTAAGAGGAAAAGAATAGTATATATAACAAAGGCTGTTGGGATACTAGTTGAAGAGAGGACTAAGGCAGAACTTCGGAAGAGATGAATATGTAAATGGCCTGCTGTGATGTTAGCAGTAAGATGGACAGCTAGGGCTACTGGTTGAATAAAAAGGTTGAAAGTTTCAATAATAATTAATATTGGAATTAATATGATTGGTGTTCCTTTGGGTAAAAAGTGGGCTAAAGATGCGTTTGTTTTATGTTGGAAACCTGTAATTACAGCTCCTGATCACAGAGGAATTGCTAGTCCTAAGTTTATAGAAAGTTGTGTTGTTGGGGTAAATGTATGGGGAAATAGTTCTAAAGGTTAGTGGAGGCAATAAAAACAATAAGGGAGTAAAAGAGTTCATGAGCGGCCTTTAGGTGAGTGTATAACTCTTATTTGTTTAGTAATTAGTTGAATAAGTCAAAGTTGGAAGGATAAAACTCAATTATTAATTAGAGGGTTGGAAGAAAATAATGCTGGGGATTATGATGATAGGAAATAACAACAGGAAGGCCTATTAGTGTAGAGGGAAAGAGGCAAATAGATTTTTGTTCATTTTGTGTTTCAGGGGTTGGGGATTTGGACAAATCCACAGGCTTTGGGGAAGGTAGGGAGGGGAAAGAAGTAAATTTTGATAATTTCAATTGTATAATGATAAACAGAGTAGTTAAGAAGAAAATTATAGTTAATCATATAGAAGTATCAAGTTGAGGCATCTCACTGTGGAGAATTAGAACTTCTCTATCTTTAACTTAAAAGGTTAATGCTAAACGTTTCACAATGAGTTATATTATGGTTAAAGACCAGTTTTCAAAATGTTTTGAAAGGTACTATTTCTAAAACAATAGGTATAAAGCTGTGATTTGAGCCACAGATTTCTGAACATTGGCTATAGAAGAGTCCTGGATGAGTGGATGTTAAAATTACTTGATTTGGTCATCCAGGAATAGCATCTGTTTTCAGTCCAAGAGATGGGACTGCTGAAGAGTGAAGAACATCTTCTGAGGAAATTAATATTCGAATGGGAAGTTCTATTGGAAGAAAAACTTGATTATCTACTTCTAGAAGTTGAAGTTCCCTGGTTTTAACTTGGTCATTGGAATTATGTAAGCGTGAAAACTAAGGTCTTCATAATCTGTATACTTGTAGCTTCAATACCATTGGTGTCCGTCCCATAGTCTTAATTGTTAATGCTGGATTATAAATTTCATTTATTATATATAGAATTAGAAGGGATGGAAGAGCAATAAGAATTAAAATTTCGTATATATAGGCATACTTTGGAGCAATACAAATGGGAGGGAACAACAAGGACAAAACGACTGGGTCAAAGAACTGACTGAAACAGTTAACTTCTGCCCAAACAATAAACCTTTGTAGAGAAAAACTTCAAAAAGACTGAGAAAAAGATGCAAGTCATGTATGACAGAATGCATAAACTGGGGTGGGGTAGGGGGCATGGAAAAGAGAGTGTATCTAAATTGGACTGAGAAATGATGTATGAAACACACAAAACACCAATAAAATATTTTATTAAAAAAAGAATTAAAATTGTGGCAGGTAAAATAGTTCAAATAGTCTACTTCATGGGCATCCATAGTGCTTGTATGCATGAGTTTAGTGCTTAGTATAGTGAAAATTACTAAAGAACTAGAAAACTAATAAGAAAAACAATTATAAGTGTATGGTCATAGAAATGTAAAAGCTCCTCTATAATTGGTGATGTTGCATCTTGGAGGCCATATTGAAGTGGGTATGGCATTAAGATATATAGGTTCGGTGCCTATAATTTAACTTCGACAAAGTTATGTAATTGTTTTACTAATATTTCATAAATAAAGACATAGAGTGTAGGCATTCCGTTTGGCTGGAGCACTTAGGAAGTCAGTTTCAGAGGCCCTGACAACCTCCAGGGAGAGGATGACAACACCCAGCCCTCAGAGGCCAGGGCCCTGCAGATTTCCTGCTTGTCGATGGATAAAACCTGCCTCAAGGCTCTGCCGTTGATGCTTTGGGCAAAACTTTGTCACATTCCTGTAGTGATCTGGAGAACACACCTCAGTTTCAGTGGGCTAGCACCTTGTATATGCTGTAAATTCCTGTATGCCCCCCAACCCCCATTCCCACCTCATGAGGTCCAGAATAAAGACCCCGAATGGTGCCAATAAAGTTGAATTATTCCCTTGGAATATCTCCTGGATTAGTTCCTCCTGGCTCCCGCCTGAGCCTCGGCAACCAATAGAGGTTATGATGTTGGCTTGAAACCAATTTTGGGCGTGGGTTGATTCCTTCCTTTTTTTAATGCTTTTATTGATGTTTTCTGTATTTCAGACATCATTTCTCAGTTCAGTTTAGACATATTCCTCTTTCCCTTCTCCCCACCCCACCCCAGATTATGCACTCTGCCATAACTAGCTTGCATCTTTTTCTGTCTTTTTTTTTGTTTAGGAATTCACATTTTCCTTCTTTAATTTTTATATTACTCTAAAATATGTATATATACTTTCCACTCATATACGAAAGCTGGTTCTTCAAATGTATGATAAGGGGGAGGACATCTGTAAAGTCACTTTAGATTAGTTGAAGTAGAATCAACTGTTTTGATGCATATGTGTAGCATGACTCAGATCTGATCTCCAGAATCTTAAATGCTAATACACAGTTGTTGCCTCATCAAATGACTCAATAAATGACCATCCAACAATAATAAAACAGAGAAACTTGACACAGTTTCTCCTAGGTGCCTGGCATACTATTGTGATACTTCAAGCAGAAGGAAAGTGTGACCTTATCATATCCCTGAATGTCAAGGGTACTTTTCAGTTCAAGCCGAATGATCCTCTTCATGAGCATGACACTGCTATTTACTGTCTTTATAAACACAACTTCCTGAACCCGAGAGAGAACTGTAGGAGAAAGGTGTTACTAAAGAGAAAATGGGTAAAATGGGAGTATTTAAACAGGAGGGGGAGAGGGAGGGTTATACAAGAAATTATGGGGTCAAAGGAGAAGATCAGGAACCATAAGGAGAAAATAGGGAAAATGGGTGAACTTTAACTAGGGAAGGAGAAAGGAAGGGGGAGAGGGAGAGAGAGGGAAAGAGAGGGAGAGAGAGAAAAAGAGAAAGAGAGAGGATAAATAATGGCTAGCTGGTATATAAAAAAAGAGGAAATTGTATTAGTTCAATTACAGCCACATTTTCTCTACATGAGTTCATGTATATAGCTGAAGGCTATATAACAAGAAACAGGGCCAGACAGGAGAAACCTTCTTTGAGTTGTTGGCCAGGGTAGTCTAAATGACTCCCCAAACTATACAGGCTATTGCCACAGCCCACGATTTCCTCCCTAGAAGTTGAAGGTAAGACTCTATTGCTGAAGACAAGACATACTTTGGACACAGGACTTGGAGCAATGGAGCTGAACTGACTTGGAAGCCTCCTCCCTGAAGGATGGCTCTAACAGTTTTGGAGAACACTATGCAAGCTACTAAGGGAGAACATCAATCAAAGGTCCAACCTCAGCTTTAAGTCCTAATAATCACAATAACAGGCATATCAAACTATATTGGGGGCAGCAGTGCCACTTTTATCTTGGGCCTAATCAATAGCTACTTAATTGAACTTAAAACCCACTCAATGGGAGGGAACTCATGTGTGGTATGGTAAACATAGCCAAATACAAAAGGAAAGGAGATAAAACCCTAGGCTATCACATCCTCAGACAAATGTAATTTCTTATTATATGCTAAATATGGATCCTTATATTTACAGATAACTATGCTAGTCAACACTCATCAAAGAAGCTTCTTTTGCAACAGATGAAGACTATTACAGAGGTTCACAACTGGTCACACACAGATTAAGTGTCTGTAGAATGATCAACACTAAGTGACACATCTACAATGGAACCTCTATACCTAAGATTCACAGAACATAGTGGAACAAAGGGTAGAGAGAATACTAATGTATATCTCAACTCTCACCAATGAGGTTCCCTCATAAAACAGAGGGCAATGAACCCTGGGCTCAGGAACCACTGCAGAAAGACTGTTAAGAGCCAGGGGAGGAGGTGCATGACTATATGGAAATAGAGTCTTAGAGGCTCCTGGGACCTTGCTCATATGAACTTACAGCAATGGTGATAGCATTCACAAGACCTATGCAAACATAAGGAGCAGGCCCCAATCTTAGCTGAAGAACTACTGGGCAACTGATTGCTGGGTGAGGGAGAGCTGATCTTTAAGGGAGCGACACAGGCTAAATAAACCCAGTTGATGAACTTGCACTGAGGGACATCAGAGGACACTAACTTGACTCAATAGGCCTTAACATAAATGACAGAATGCATGAAATAGTGTGTGTGTGTGTGTGTGTCTGTGTGTGTGTGTGTGTGTGTGTGTGGCTACAGGAGGGTGCCAATGGGGAAGGTGTTATAAAGAGGACTAAGATGTTGTGTATTAAATATACAAAAATTCAATAAATATATATTAAAAAGTAAATATACTTACTCTTAAAGACAAACATTGCTAATAACCTTATTGCTCATTCTAGAACATTTTGGAACAAGTCATCAACTCTTAAACAGAAAGTATCAAAAGACACTTTAGGGAGACTATAACTCCCTTGCTATGTCCTTCAATACTAAGTAATTATGTCATAATTGTTTGCCCTACTCTGAATAAGTCCTCTTATTAAAAGATCTGCTTTAGACCAAACATCAAAATCTTATAAGTACTCTGACTTGTCCTTTCCCCCTTGAGGCTCTAACACTAAAACTTTGTTGAAGAGCCATTTTCCTATTTAAAGTGAGAATGAATTCAGCCTTTAGTTTTATAATTTATTTGGAGAGATCGTCTTGTTATAAATTCAGTGTGACCTCAACTTGGCAAGTCTGGTTTAGCTTCCCAAGTGTTGGGTTTATGGACACTATACATAGCTTGGCTTTGCTAACTGATTGTTTTGATGACAATTTATTATTATTATTATTATTATTATTATTTGTCTTTTCGAGACAGGGTCTCCATGTAGCCCCAGCTGGCCTGGAACTCACTATGTAGACCATGCTGACCTTGAACTCACATAGATCCGCCTAGCGGATTAAAGGTGTGCGCCACCACGCCCAGCTGACATTTTATTTTTAAGAATTGAAAAAAAAGTTACCATTTCCTTTGATAAAGTTCCATCTTCCTTAGGCATCTTAGGGAAGTTAAAATAAGTTCTACTTACCTCTTCTCTCTGGGATACACTGGCATACTGTGTCAACTAATTTTATATATGAAAATATTTTCCTGAAGATAGTTAATTTAGTACATAGGTTAAAAATGATTAAGTAGAAGGGAATGGAATATACAAAAGAATTAGTCACTTTGACCAAGGGAAATTCAGAAGTATCACAGAAGAATTCTGACAATAATAGTTTATGTAAAAATGGTCAACAGATTTCTGCGTGGAGAAAGATTTAAAAGTAATAGAGGCTGCATGAAGTATCAAGAGAATGAAGAACTATTAATTGTAATATGGTAACACATGAGAAATGAGATGCTCATGGTTCTTATGACAAGGACAGTCTAAATAAACATGAATACTGTGGTTAAGTTCAGAGAAATGGGCCATCAAGATAGCTCAATGGGTAAATGGTCTTTAACGAGTGATTTAAATCTCTTGGATCCACATGGTAGAACTAGAGAACTGACTTCTGCAAGTTGTCCTTCAACCTCTACACCTGCCATCACATCCATATTCATACTCATATTCTTTCTATCTCAACACACACACACACACACACACACACACACGAATGCAAAAAAAAAAACCCCTCAAATTCAGATAAAGAACTGTGCACCCCTGAACCTTGGGTATGGCCCTGGGCATGAATTGGCTTTATTACGATGGTATTAAGAGGAAAAATAAACTTGCAAAAGTCACGAAACAATGAAGTTCTGATGTCAAATGAGCTCCCCAGATAGACCTCAATAGCAATAGCCCATCTAGATGACCATTTTATCCTAAGAAAATAGAATTGAAAAATTTGGCACACCATGATCCCTATTCAAACTGATTATTAGCCACTGAGCCAGTAAGATAGTGGATGAAATGAAACAAAACTAAAACCTGGGATAGATGGTTAAGTTGAAGAGAATTTTCCCCCAAATGGAACTATTTTTATTTCTGATGACCATAATCACTCGTGGTATTCATGCTTCTATAATATTCCCACCTACAATATTTTCAGGACTAAGAATAAATGGAAATTATATAGAATTCATCATAAACTATAATTTTAAAGTTTACTTATCTGTATTGTTTTATTTTAGTGAGCATTCAATCATCATGGCTGATCCTTAGGTTTCTCAAAATTAGGTTTTAGGGATTATGATTTTACAGCTTCATTACTTAAAAATCATGCTCAGAGTCACATATGGAAAATCAGGAAGGTATGCAATCTAAAAAAATATGCTAGAATCTATTTAATTAATTAATTAATTAATTAATTAATTTAGCAGTGTTGAAGATTATTTATTTAGCAGTGCTGAAGATTAAAAGCTGAGCTGAGCCTCATTTGCACACAGGAAGTACTTTACCATTGAGCTACTAGTTTGCAAGACCTCTAAAGTTCTTCAGTGAAACAAATGCTTAAGGATTTTGAGTGAAGTTAGCAGCTTGAGAACTTAAAAATAGGAAATATTTACATTATATAAAATAAAACATAAGCTTTTACATATTTAAAGTTCTCAAATAACCCTTCCATCTTTGTTCCAAATTCTATAGCGTAGATTTGCTTCTAACTCTCAATTCTGCCATAGTCTCCCTAGTGCTAGTATTATTGGTTACCAATTATTGTTATTACTGTTATTGTTATTATTATTATTGTTATTTGTTATATGGGTGTGTGGTGGTGTTTTCACCCATACAGGTTCTGGAGGCCTGAAGAGTACATTGGGTATCTTTATCACTTCACCATCTTATTCCCTTGAAAAGATTCTCTTCTTGAACCGGAAGGTTACCATTTTTTTGTTGTTGCTGTCATTTGTTTGATTTTAGGCTGGCTAGCCAGCAAACCCCAGCAATCCTTTTGTCTGCATTCTCCGCAGTGCTGGGCTACAGGTGTGCACAAGGCCATGGCCTACTCTCCCCAACCCCCTGGGTATTTGAACTCAGGTCCTCATGCTTGCACTGCAAATCGTTTTACCCACTAAAATACATCCCAGTCCTCAAAGCATGTTTTGATCATTAAAGAATACTGACATTCTACTACAAGAATAAACCATCTCATTTACTAAAACTCTAATTAGTATGGGTACCTAGTGGACCTATTTCAGTATGATCCACCTCTACTTCTTTTTTTTTTTTTTTTTTTTNGTCTTTTCGAGACAGGGTCTCCCTGTAGCTCTGGCTATCCTGGAACTCACTCTGTAGACCAGGCTGGCCTCAAACTCACAGAGATCTGTGTGCCTCTGCCTCCCAAGTGCTAGGATTAAAGGCGTGCGCCACCACGCCCGGCATTTATTTATTTATGTATGTGTATCAATGTACTGTCTGCATGCAAGTTTGTGCACCCGTGTCGTGCAATGCCGCGGAGGTCAGAAGAGGGTGTCGGATTCCCTCGGAACTGGAGTTCTCCTGGAATTGGAGTTTCAGACGGTTCTCGGCCGCCATGTGGGTGCTGGGGATCGAACCCAGGTCCTCTGTAAGAGCGGTCGGCGCTCTTAACCGCTAGGCCATCTCTCCAGCCCCTGTAATTTCTATTTATAAAACATGAAGATGTGGGCTGGAGAGAGCTCAGTAGGTAAGACCACTTAAGAGCACTTAGTGTTTTTGGGTTGGTGTTAAGTTCCCAGAACCCAAATGGTGGCTCATAAAATCAGGAACTCCAGTTTTAGGGGATACAATGCCCTCTTTTGGCCTCCACAGGCACTGCACACACACGGTACACTGTATGTAAATACAGCAGACAAAACAGTCATGCACATAAAATAAAATAAATTTAAAAGAAACATGAATAAATATACAGAGTTCAATGACTTTTAATACTATAGTAACCAAACTGAAAGGTTTCATTCTTCATTTGGGAATTATGTACTAAAACATTTTGTCCATTAAAGTAAAAATCTTCCAGAATTAATATTCAAAATATGACTGCTGCATCCTCTTACCTTTTCCTGAGATATGATCTCATTATGTAGCTCAGACTGGCCTGCGTTAATGTAGTCTGTTTTGTAAATACCTTTTTGGCAACAAGGCGATGAAAAAAGGAGGCTCTTTTCTCATCTTAGGGTCACAGAGGAGCACATTTCTATAGTAATATGGACACATCAAACTAAGGAAGAGTATGTCTTACCTAGGATTTCTAGATGTACTGATTAGTACAGAAGGACATCTGGGTTTGGGAGCTTAACTGGATAGGGCTTACTTACTTTGTATGTTGTGATGCATGAGTTCTGATGGGGGTTTGGGACATGGAAGGGACTGGATTTGGTTGGGAATCATTGTATGAGATATATGGATGCCCCCAAAAATAAAGATAAAAAAATCATCTGAAACGTTCCTGATATAATTGTTTTTAATTTAAAAATAAACCAATCTATCAATGTAAAAAATTATGTCAGCTTGCAAAAATAATTAGATTAAGGGAAATAATATATTAAGCAATATTTTCAGAAGATGGATTTCATAATATTCATGTTCTTGACATAAACTTTCTACATTGCTGTTCTTCACTTATTTATCAAAGGGTCATTTTTTAAAGTTCTATTTTCTGTTTAACTTCAGTATGTAGTTCAGCAGCCTACCTGAAATGATGAATACTTACTGGCTCTGAGAATGTTCTCCTTGCTGCTGCACCTGGACTGGACCTGCAGAAAGAGCATAAACTCAGTAATGTAGGGCTCATAACATGGATTTCCAGATATATATGTTTAATGGGCAAGCTCCTGAGGTCTAGGAGAAAAGGCTTTATTTATCTCAGATATCATGACCATGTTAGTAAAAGTATATTACATTTTTTCTCAGATATATTTTCTTTACTTAATAAAAGATCAAGTTCCAGAAAAATATTTCATCAGGTACATTATTATAAATTGGACAGAGATAATACCCAAAGCAATTTTTGTTTGAGAGTAGCCCTTTATATTTGTGGGTGCCATATCTGCAGATTGAACAAACTGTGGATCAGATAAGAAAAAGAACACAACACAAAACACCAGCACCACCACTTACATCTTTACCGAATGTGGGCTTTTTTTTCCTTGTCATTATTCCTTAAAGAATACAGTACAGCAAATATTTATACAACATTCATATTGCATTAGATTATAAAATAGAGATGTGGCTCAATGACAGAGCTCTTGCCTAATTACTTAGATATGACATAAAATATATGGGTGTATATACTTAGGCTATATGCAAATAGTATATGCCATTTTATTAAATGAAGGACTTGGGCATCTTTGGATTTTGGTATCCACAGATTTTGAAACCAACTTGCTATGGTATTGAGGGATGAGTATATATGGAAAAATTCAATTTACTGCATATTCAGTTGTGAATACCAGTCCCTAATCTTAAGGTATTATATATGTCTTGACTAGAATAATGATGAAATCCTAGTAAAGTTATAATAACATAGTCTAGTCATTTTTACTATAATATTAATAAGGGAAGACAGAATTCCTTACTTTTGATTTACTTCGATACTAATAACTTTTGTAATATTGGCTATAATATAATATAGGCTATGAAAGATGGTTCTGTTGGAAATCAATTAAACTGAACTCCTCTATTTACCAGTTTTTAGTTTTGTTTAGAATTTATCAATCAGAAGACCTTGTACGTTGATTCAAATATTTAGGTCAAAGTGGAACATTCTTTTGAAGGTTACAAAACTGCTTTATTCAACAGCTATGATGGCTTGTTATGTTTTTAATTTCAGACATAACTCTATTCAAGGTCCACACCTCTTCCTCCCACTCTACAGCAGCTTGCCCCAAATGAGTATATACACAACAAATTAATCTCTATAGCTTAGCACAATCTACTATTATATGAAACAATTTATGAAAGAAATGTAACTTAGGATAGGTTATGGTTGTTCTTCCCTGAAATAAACAACTGTTAATGTTTAAAGAAACAACAATAAAATGTTATGAATAGACAAAGGAAAACAAACAACAAAATAAAAACAAATTTAAAATCACACACATGCATGTGCATGTGCATACACACACACACATCAAAAAGAGCAAAACAAAACAAAAAAAATTACAAATGTTACTTATTCTCATTTGGGCCAGATTACTTGAGTAGTTTATGTATAGTATAATGAAGATACTAATCAAGAACATAAAATTCTTATATTCTTTTACTTGGATGTCATATTGAAGAACAATTCTGGACCAAATGGGAAAGAAATTAGTGACTGATTAAAGAAAATAACAGGGGGGAAGGTATGAGAATAAGGAAAAGAAAAGGCAGAGAGAGACTGAGGAAGAACATCTAGAGGATAAAAAGAAGGCATGGGCTTACAGAAAGGGACAATATGTAAATGGAGAATGTTCTAGTATTTCTTATTGAAAGCTCACATCAAGAAGGTAAGAATAACTAAAGAAATTTCTGCAAAATAAATACACAAGTTTGCATATCATGAAATGAAAATAAGTATAACTATACCACTACAGCCTTAAAGGAGAAAAGAAACACAAACTAACAGACAAATTAATAGGCAAGCTAATCAGTAGAGGAACTACATTTGAAAAAGTGACTTGAACACAAGAGAAAGCTAAAAGCATGGGAAGAAAATCTGGGAGAAAATCTGAGAGAAGGAAAAGAAAGAGGAAAATGTAGAAAGACAAAACAGCTCAGAGAAGTCAAATGGAAGTCAAGGAAGTCTCCAACAAGATGTGAAACAAGATGTGAAGGAGCCCAAACCCATAGCGCAAAGCAATGTTTGCGAATGGAAAGTAGCTCCTTGGGTCAGTAATAGTTACTCTTAAGTCGTAGCCTCTATTCCTCCAGAGTTCATCTTTAAGCCCTTCCAATCTAGAGTGGAGCTAGTGTATGGATAGAAACAAGAGATTTACAATGAACAGTGCAGTTCAGATGAGTTGTTCAAACTGTCTCATAAAATGTTCCAACAGATTTATATAATGTCTATTATATACATTGGATTATGTATATAATGGGAAATGGTGGTGAAAAACTGCCCAATATTTTCTAACCAAATGAAAACCAGTTTTCTCCTTCAGTAAGTGGCTTAAATTAACAAAAAACTCCACAATCGTTTATAACATGAATGAGGAAACCCATGTTGATTTGTTATACCTCAGTGTAGAGCCACATATTTCAAATAACTTTAGAGACAACTGGGTAATGAAAAGAATTCAGTTCTCTGAAATATGAGCATTTATCAAGGTGTAGTGTACATTTTTTCCCATTATGTTACATTGGCTATTTGAACCAGATGTGAGAGAAATAAAATCAGTAATCATAAAATTTCTTTTACTTTAATGATTCTGAATGTATATATCTAAAAAAATGAGGAAGGTTATTTTTTAAACTCTACTGTTAGTGCATGTATTGAATGACAGTGTGCTATGTAACTGATCATGTTTATGATATTTTACTTAATTTTAATAAAATCTCAGTATAAAGGCTTTTTTTTTTTTTTTTTGGTCTTTTCGAGACAGGGTCTCCCTGTAGTCCAAGCTGTCCTGGAACTCACTCTGTAGACCAGGCTGGCCTTGAACTTACAAAGATCCCCCTGCCTCTGCCTCCGAAGTGCTAGGATTAAAGGCGTGCACCACCACGCCCGGCTAGTATAAAGGTTTTTTAACCTAATACAATGTAATATAATTTCCTTTAAAGGATAAAGCTTAGAACATAATTTCATCAAATTTTTATTGTTACTCTGCTTTTAAACAGTTGGTAAAAAAGGAATGTGTGAAAAACAAAATAAAACTGAGAATATGGACCAATATTAAATTACTCAATGAAAAAAAATGAAAAGTCGAATGAAGAGTATGGTATTAGATCACCTAACTATGTAATTTTATTGAGCCATGTTATTTTACTACAATTAACATCTGACTGATTTATATAGTATAGGTAATTTCCCTTTCCATAGGAATCAAAACTAAAACATATAGAAACAGTATAATTTATTAAAGTAAATGGGGGAAATAAAAGATACATACTGAAAAACGCAAGTATTTATTTACTAATTAAGATAGCTCTGAAACATCAAATAATTTTTTTAAACGTGTTTACATGTGGGTAGTATAATTTTTGCTGAAGGTCACAGTGTCTGTTAAGAAATATTAAGATATGAAACAGAAAACAAAAGGAGGGACAGCACATAATAAATGGTAAGGAACAAAAATGAAAATGCCTTTAAAAAGCTGAGAAAATTTTAACAAACAGCCACAATCTTTAGAGACAGAGAAATCACTTACCTTATGCTTAGGTCATAACAAGAATAGCACAGTGTTTAAAGTCAGCTCTTCATTATGGGAGGTACAATTGAAAGCCATAGGTTATAATAACATGAATTGCTACACAGAAATGAAGACTTTTTCAGCCCAACATGAAAAGCCAACTCTTAGGGGGAGAACATTTTAACTTACATTTAATGTGACATGAACAGGAACTAAGGGTGTAAATGTCAAAACACACCAACAACATAAATGTCACACTAAAAAGGGAGAAATAGCTCAATCTCTCAGAACACAGAAGATTAAATGAATATAATTTGTGATATATAAGGGAAGGCACATCACTCTAATGGTGAAAGATTCATGCACAATGTATGACCATTCATTTATGTCTCCAGCCCCCAGCCCACTCATACACACAGAAGTCCACTAAGTTACAGGGAAAAAAAATGTAGTGCCAAGCTGCATGAAGAAAGCAGGACACACAGAAGCACAGCAGTGGTCATGTGATTTGAGAGGTGTTCTTCCCTTAAACCATCCCATCACCATGCTCATTTTAAAGAAGCCAGGAAAAGATCCCCTTTCAATGCTGCAGTAGCTACGAGCCCCCAGCTTGAAGCTAGTGTGTGGAATTTTGATCACCGTTCCCTGCGATGTCAGAGGCTCTCCGTTGGAAGCCAGATGTGTAAGACTAGTTAATGGGGGTATAAATAAATATAAAAAACAAACATCTCTTTCCTTCTGCACTTCACAGAAGGGAAGAGGGAAACAAACAAGTACAACCAAGACTATGTTAAGGATAGGTTCACAACAATAAAGGGAAGCATAAATACTGAACTGAGGATCACATTTGATTCTAGGTTAACACAAATCAGGTTTCACAAAAACTTGCTTCTCTTTTGCTGCTCACGAGGTTTATTTATACATATATTTTAGAAATGCTATACAGCATGGCTACATGGAAACATTCTGAGCAGTTAGCTCAGATGGGGATCAAAATCAAGAAAAAAAATTTCTCTGATGGACATTAAGAAAAATCCTATATATTTTTAACATGACTAGTACTTGGTCAGTAACCACACTTTAAATTATAGTTATGATCCCATATATTTCTCTAATTATATTTGAGAAGTTATTTGGTTTGGAAAGATATAATTTAACTTTTGTTGCATTGTTAAAAAAACAAAAGAAAACAAAAGGGAAAAGTAAAAAAGGCTATCCATTTTAGAGACTAAATTTCCTATGAACCGAGCTCTCCAAAAATCTTACTTAAAATATGGCTGATCCTGTCAATAATAGGGGTATATCAACTGATCAAAAAGAAATTCAATTTTTTTCCTATTATTGATGGTACTTAACTTCATATAGTTGATTCTTTTTCTATGAGATTAATTTTGATTCATGGATAGCATCCCAATTTAGTTAGCATATTTGTGACTGTTCAAAGACCATGTAGTGATATTACTGTATTTTCCTTTCTCATTTTATTTTTAGCAGGTCAGAATAGCTTGGCTTTTCTTATAGTCGAGAGCCTTCATTTTCTCATGGGAAAAAAATAAAGATTTTTATGGGGCTCCAAGGAACTAAAACTATGTATTACTAATTTGAAGCTATAATGAGGGAAATGAATGTCAGCAGTCGTTATAAGTGGATTCACTAACAGTTGTGACAGACATATTCTGTGATTGTACATCTTTTCTTATTCATTATAATTTTCTCATTAATTCAAAATGGAAGCAACCTCTTGCTTTCAGTCCAAAGACAGGAGAAAACAAAACAAAAGTACTATTGTACATTTATCATTGGGATTGGTCAGAACTTTTCAGGAATGTCATAGCCATATGGCCACATGAAAGAATGAAAGCCGTGTAATCTAAGGCATGGAACGAATTCTGAATACCTCTTCTTGCAATTCTTTGCACTCTCCATCTTTTGGACCTCGAACAAACTTCTGGTGCAAATTCTATTTGTTTTTTAATGTTCAGCTTAGATTATACCCACTTCAAAAGTGTATTTTTCCGAGTTCCTCAACCACAGATAATATCATAAAAGCCAGTAACTTAAAATATATAATAGTGACTTTTAATAAGCTTAAATGGCTACACTGACATTCCTATAATCTGGGTTTAGGTTTTCCTAAAATTTTGAAGTATCTTATTTGAAATTTTATCATAGGACTGAACAAGTTTATCATATTCTAATTATTGATAATAAATCCCTAAAGAAACTATATTCAAGAGAGGATCACGACTAGTTCTTTTTGCATTTTTTATTATGTCAAATATGGTGTTTTGTGTAAACATTTGTTAAATATGAATGCGTATTTTGGAGTAATTACTGTTTTTTTCAAACTCAGGAGACTAAAATAGAATTTTGCTAGCATAAATACATAGATCTGTAGTAGATAAATCTATTTTATCATCTTACAAAGGACTTTTACTGTTTGGGCCAGATGGTAGTAAGTGAGCTATAACATGAAAATCAGGTGAATTCTGGGTACTGTACAGAATAGCCTCAAGAATGTAGGAAACACATTACTATTGATGGTAACCAAATAGTGACATGTACGGTGCAAAGTTTTAGGGGAGGTTAAGTAGCTTCTTTATTTTCTAAGACAGCAAGATGTTCTATTACCTCATATTGTCAAGTCACTAGAATGGCAGAATGACAGTGCTGATGTGTCATGGTTCTTTTTTCACTTTAATTATTAAATTTACGAGTAATTTGTCTCTGAAAGTACAAACTTCTATTGTAACATAGAATTGTGGGTTAAAATAAATCTAAATTCCAATAAAAAAGTACAAACTTCCTTGAGTGTCATTTATTCATAAAAAACTCCTAAGAGGAAGAGAAAATGCACCTCATTGATAGTGACTCAGATTGTTTGCTTCTTTAGCCTATCCCAAAACAGATGGAAAGTTTTACTTACAGTAAACCAACAATTTTATAATATTTAAATCCTAAGTCCTATTTTCTTCTCTTTTCAGTTCTTATATAAACATGAGGAACTGGTCTAGGAAATGTCCCCTCCCATCCCCCCACTACAGGTGCATTCCCTTACCACTTTATTAGAATAAGTTAGAATACAAGAATTTGGGTAAACTGAGCCTAACTGCAGTTTGTGTTTAATTAGATTTATGGAATCAGAACAGATACTTGGGACATAGGAGGTAGCAGGATAAAGGAAGGTTATTTGGAGTCTAGTAGTTTCCTTTTCCTAGCTCTTTGATTTTAGACATGACATTTAACATTTGGAGCATTTAATTTCCTTATATTTAAAATGAGAGAGGTTAGCTATGCATGGATTAATTTACTTCTATGTTATATGTCTTCAGTTGGGTTATCTCCTCTCTATAGGTTTTTGTTTCTTCTGTCATCTATGTCATCTATAAAATGAAGCTACCTTCCTGTTTTTTAAGTGGAGTCAACAGGACATTTAAAGAACTCTTCTAAAAAAAAAAAAATCAAGGGTCCATTTACTGTGATAGAGAAATAAAATACAAATCTTTACATTCAGTATTTTCTGTCATAATGAGCGCAGGGAACAAACCACAAAAATATTAATCAAAAAATTTATTTCACATTGTTATGATATTAAAATATTATTTCTGTTAATATAATTTCAGTTACACATGTTACTATGCCTGCTTGTACAATTTGCTATTTAATGTATTTAAAGGGGCCTTATTATATCATACTTTCTTTTAAAATATTTTGATCAAAATTTAAATTTACTTAGTCTTCTTTGCAATGAACTCTGAAGGCTTTGCGAGTATCTAGTGAGTTCAATGTGGAAACAAGGTAAAAAACTGGTATAATAGATAGTTTTCAAGTCTCCTTTTATTTGTAGGCTTTTGTGGCTCTGAGAAACTTTATTCGCCTTCATCCTGTCTTTTAAAAAGATTTATTTTTATGTGTATTTGTGTGTGTGTGTGTGTGTGTGTGTGTGTGTGTGTGATCCACAGAGGCCAAAGAGGCCATCAGATCTTCTGTAGATGGAGTTACAGGTGCTTGTGAGCCACTTGATGTGGGTGTTGGGAACTGAGCTCAGGTCCTTTGGAAAAGCAGAAAGCACTCCTAACCCCAGAGCCATCTCTTCATCTCTAGTCTTGGTCTTTTATCAGACAATATATTAAAAAGTCACACAAAATTGGTGACTGAATTAACCAGTTGACCATTTAAAAGACCACAAGAAATAAAAAAATTGTTACTTTAAGAAGTTACAAAAACCTTAGATTAAAAAAATTATTTCATATGCTTTTCCTACTAATTTAATGATTAAATGGGACATTCAGTTAATACTTATCACATTTAAAATTCTCCTAATCAAAGGTGAACTTTAACACACACACAAACACACACACACACACACATTTCCATAATGAATTTTTTGAACTCTTAAGTCATTTGCTGCTTACAGGTAGAGAGCAACAATACTATCATCAGATTATAACACAAGGTTCTTTAGGCACACATATTTATATACAAAATAATTTTAGAAATATTTCAGGGGGTCATTTTTTTAAGATTTATTTTACTTTGTGTGTGTGTGTGTATGTGTGTGTGTGTGTGCGCGCACGCGCAGGTTTCTTTGGAAGCCAGAAGGCAACGTGAAATCCCTTGGAATTGGATTTACTGGTAGTTGTGTATTGCCAGATGTGGGTGCTGGGATCTGAATACTGGTACTCAAATTGAGCAGTAAGTGCTCTTAACTACTGATACATCTCTCCAGCCCTAGAAGACCATTTGTAAATGTTTCCCAATGTAATGTGAATTTTTATTCCCTTAAATTCCATTGAATTTTCCCAAGTCCTTATATGAAGAAACCTTTTTTGAGTAATGAGCTCTAAAAGAAGCTGGAACTACTAAAGGCTACACAGAGGTGAAACACATCATAATTACCACAAAACTAAAGCTTATTTATAAGTAACTTTACCTGTTATTTAAGAAAATAGTACTATAGCATATGCATATCATAACTAAGAATAAAACTGGTTCTATCCATAACTTAAGGAAATATGAATTTGATCATCAATGATGAATCTTTTTTTCTTATATACAGCTTTAATTCTAAACTGAGTCACTTTCAACGACTCATGGAAAATGCAAGTCTCTGGCTCATCTCCCCTTGGTATTAACCTTTTCTATTTGGCGTTTGTGCTGAAAATTTCATTTTATTTTAATCTTTATGTGTATGTGTTCACATGTACGTGTGTGCTTCTGTTCATAGGTGTGAGTGTGAGAACATATGTGTGCGGTGGGTGTTCATGTATGTGTAGGTTAGAGGACAACATCAAGTGTTGGTTCTTACTTTCCACCTTGTGTGAGAGAGGGCTTCTTTGTTCACTACTGCCTATGCCAACACTAGCTGGCCCATAGGCTTCCGAGATTCTCCTATCTCTGCTGTAGGAGTTCAGGGATTACAGATATGTGTTACTGTGTCTGGCTTTATATGGGGATCTGCACTCAGATCTTCATGGTTGCCCAACTGATGCTTTACCTCCCGAGAAATCTCTCCATCCCTGTTATGAATTCTTTTTTGTATTTTTGAGACAGGATCTCCCTGTAGCTCTGGCTGCCCTGGAACTCACTCTGTAGACCAGGCTGGCCTTGAACTCACAGAGATCTGCCTGCCTCTGCCTCCCAAGTGCTAGGATTAAAGGCGTACGCTGCCACGCCCAGCTCCTGTTATGAAAATTTGACTGTTGATAAGAATATGAAGAAAAATATACTACCCAATTACATAATATATTATGAAGCAAAATAAATTTTTTTACTAGTAAGGATTGCAGAGTAGTCATGACATTTCACCTCAATAGTCAGATAAATAATTATATAATTTGTCTTCATTATACATGTTAGAAGGCAAGATTATTACTGATTTGAGGTCACATGATAAAAGTATTAATAGAATTTAGTCCTTTGGATTTCCGAACTTAATTATCTGTACACTAGTAGTTGGCCCTTTTTCCAACTTAACAAGGGCAACCATTGCCATTTCTAACCAGACATTTTTGAATTGTCACTGCCTTCTTAAAAAAACTTAGTTCTCTCCTGCCCTTGTCTGCATGCATATGGAGGTCAGAGGAAATCTTGCAGGTGTCCTCTCTTTCTACTGTGTGGATCCTGAGGACCAAACTCAGGTCCTCAAATGCCATAACCAGTTGAGTCATCTTGCCAGTCTCACCTCTTTGTTCCCAATGATTTCTCATACCAAATAAGAACTACAGGCAATAGGAATGCATACAGGAATGAAAGAAAACTTAAAGGTAGCTTGAGTAGTAATACTATGGTGCTTGGATCTGGATTTGGGCTCTATCAGTTATACAATTAACACTGTATAAGCCACAACCAATCTAGGTCTTTATTTCCTCATATACAAAATGATTAGTAATAATGAAATCTATTTATACTTGAATAATTATAAAGAAAAAGATATAATATATGCGAAATCCTTGCTTAGAAGAGGATATTTGTTTCAGTGAACAACATGAGTGTTAGATATTATAGTACTATTACCAGTATCATAGTGTTTGGATGCTATTCTGGATATATAATAAAAAAATGTTACCTAATTCTTTGCAATTTTGACAGTTCTTGAAAGATCAAGTAAGGTTAATTTAGGCAAGTACTTGAGTGGGAAGTGTCAAGCACTACTAATTTTAAGAACTGGAGCCAGAAGGAGAGATATAATTAGTTACATAAAACTTGAATTATTGAGCATTTGTAATTATTATATACTTTTTAGGACTTCTAGAAGAAAGTCACATTTGTTTTCATTAAATATGAGTTTTAAGATAATATTTACCTTCTATTTAGATTTGCTATTTTTAGTTTTCATTCTTAAATGTCTTATCACTTATTTACAAAAAAAGAAACAAATATTCTTACTGGATATAATAACATTCAAGCAAGTGGTTGCATTGCTTACTTTTTTTTTTAAATATGTAATGCTTCACAAGCAATATAAAAAAAAAGTAAGCAATGCAACCACTTGCTTGAATGTTATTATATCCAGTAAGAACATTTGTTTCTTTTTTTGTAAATGTATCATTCCAATTTTAGTATATATGCTGCCAAAGTGAGCACTGCTTACCTTTTTAAACCAATGACTATTTCAGTATTTCAATATTAGTTGAAAAAGCTGTGAGTTTTATTTCTATAAATGCTTAATCAGCATCTAATAGGCACACGAAATATGTCTGTACTGTATTAGAAAAGTAGTGCCAGGCATGGTGGTGCACACCTTTAGTCCCAGCACTCAGGAGGCAGAGGCAGGTGGATCTCTGTGAGTTCAAGGCCAGCCTGGTCTACATAGTGAGTTCCAGGACAGCTGGAGCTACAGGGAGACTCTGTCTCAGAAGGACAGAAAAGAAAAAAAAGAAGTAGCAATAATTTAGAAAATGTGTAGGTGGTTCCTTTGTGAACTAGAGATAAAAGCTAAGCTTTTTTTGAAATCTTGTCTCACAGGAATGAGTGGTATATGTTGTGTTTGTTGTTAATCAAGACTCACATGATCATATGGAGTAAAACATTAACAAATACAGTTTGTTATTATTAATAGATCTTATTTGAATTATACAGGTCATTTTGAGTTTCTCTGAATGCTCAAGTTCTGACATGTCTGGGCTAAATTAAATAGAAATTAAATAGAGAAAATCAACTGCTGACCAAATTGTACTTCTAGTGTAATTTTTTTAAAAAAAGGGCAAATTCATGACTCACCTACAAAAATAAAATGAACATGTGTCAAATATTTTATCTCAGGTATCAATGAAAGAAATAGTAAGATCCTCAAAATGGTTCAAGAGAGAAACACACACACACACACACACACACACACACACACGAATGTTAAACTGAATTTGGAGACAGATCAATTGATCAACAACCAGGTAAAACTCAACTGTATCTTTAACTGGACACACCTTGCCTTTCTGTAAGTTAGAATCATTTGTATTACTTGTTTGCCATGATTTGGTTTTGTGTTATATTTTAGGAAAGGAAAGTGACCCAACTGGTACCCTAGATAGGAAGCCAGTATTCTTTGTTTGTTTCAAACTTGTTCACAAATATAAAAAATATTTAAAAAAATTTTTATGTGTATGAGTGTAATGCCTGCATGTGTATAAGTGTGTTTGTGTTGAGCAATGCTCATGGAGAGCAGAAGAGGGTGTTGGAATCCCCTGGAACTGGAGTTACAGATGGTTGTTAGCCGCTATGTGGGTGTTGGGAATCAAACCCAGGTCCTCTGCAAGAGGAGCAGCCAAGTGCTCTTAACCAAGGCATCGCTCCAGCCCCAACTCTTTTAGTTTTATATGGTACTTTTAAGGCTTTGGAACTTTATATTCATTACTGAATTCTATTTTTAGAATTTAGCCCTTACGACATATCTTTGTTTTTTAAGATTGTAGGCAATTCCTAGGATAGCCATTTTAAATGGTCCATAGTTTTTTTTTCTGTAATATTAACATAGTTGATAATATTAAAGAGAATGAATTTATAACACATTAAATATTTTTGATTTAAGATATAATTTTAAAGGCTTAATATTTGCATATATTTGATGCTGAGGATTGAACTCTGGGACTTGTGCATGCTAAGCAAGTAATCTATCACTGAGCTACATCCAAGTAATCTATCACTGAGCTACATCCCTGGTGTTGTAAAACATTTTTGTAGGTTTCTTTTTCACTTAAGTTTTTTGAAATTTCAATCTGAATAATTAATCTTATCTTGTCAAGATTCAGTCCAGAGAAAGTCATAAGGGAACAGTAAGACTTTATTTCCTAAGGGAAATAGAAATATTTGACATAATCTAGACAGTATATTCTTTGGGGGCAAAGCTTCATTTTAGACAACTTTTATTAGGAAGGAAAATCTAAGTAACCATAAATAAGAAAAGTGTGAAGGATAACGGACATTCTGTTTTATAGCATTGTTAAATTAGTCTTGCATATAGTTCAAGCTGTTCAGCTTACAATCATTCATTATCTTACAAAGCTGACATTTATTCCATCTGCACTACTGGGTCTACTCCCTTATACTAATGCCAGTTCCACCCAGATCACTAATTCTCAAGGATGAGCAGGATTGATCAGATAAATTTAGATATGTGTGAATTTTCTCCCAATGCAAACTTTAGGTCCAGAGAGATAAGTTTAATAGATAAGCTAGAGATGTAAGTTCTTTAAACGTGAAAGAACTAGCTTCAATATATAAAAAAATCAGGGTAATAATACTATTCATTTATAGAACAAATACTTCTTGAGTGCCTACCCAATGCCAGGCTCTGATTTAGATGCAGGTGGTAAAAAAGAAACAAGACTGACAAGAACCTTGTTACCTTGGGGCTTACATCCTAATAAACATAAAGAGATAATAGCACTTTAGCAAATTGATAAGATCATTTCAGACACCAATATGAGTTATAAAGAAATAACTCAATAATGAGATAAAAGGTGACTAGTGACAAGGTATAGTTATTTCAGATAGAGTAAACAAGAAAGATTTCTCTGAATAAGTCAGACTTGAGGCAGTCAGAAGAACTCAAAGGCAAAGGGAACTGTTAAGTATTATGCAAAGCTCAAATGCATTCTTGAATTACCATCTCATGAGATTATTTTAAGAATTAAACAAATTCAGGTACACCATTTGGTGCTACACCTGACATTAGGTAAAGGAGAAATTTGTGTTGCTTGGATGATAATGCTGGGATGATAATGATGATGGCTACAAACTATGATACCACTAACCTAAATGTAGGGACTAGAAGTATTCTCAGTTCCTTCTGGCCTAGAACTGTTCACAACTTCTCCTACATCAAACAAGAGTTGTAATTGGTGAGATGGGGCCAAAGATCAACAGAGAGACATATGTGTTCAGACTTAAGAGTTCCAGCAAAATGAGACAAAATATGCCTTTTGGAAAGTATTTGATATTTGAGAAAAATCAAGAAAGTTATTTCTGATAAAGGAGAAAATGTGACCTAGGTTATAGCTCAATGGCAGAGCCTAGCATGCAAAAGGCTCTGAGTTCTATCCCAGTATCATTAAAAAAAACGGGAAAAGAAAGGGGGGGGGTGATCAAAAGAGATTTACAGGAGACTGTCAATATCAATAAACCTTTCAGATTATATTTCACTAATTTTGAATTTAGTGCCATATCAATATTTTCTTATAGTTTTTACTGTAAGAACAAACACAATGCCGATGTTTTTTACTTATTTTAACAAAAATTGCATTTTCACTAAAGTATATATACAGTTAAGTATTTTTAAATATTTTATTTATTATTTGTATTTTATGAGTATGAGTATATCGCCTGCATGTATGTAAATGCACCTGTGTTATGCGATGCCCATGGAGTTCAGAAGAGGGTGTCAGATTGCCTGGAACTGGAGTTATGGATGGTTGTTAGTCACTCTGTGGGTGCTGTGAACTTAACCTGGTCCCTCTGCAAGAGCAGCCAGTCTCAGATGCTGAGACATCTCTCCAGTCCCTCAGTAACTATTTATTGAACAAAGAATGCCATTTAACTTTAATCACTACCTTAGACAGTTTTACCTCTGAGAAATCTGTTCCTCTATTCCTCTTAGGACTGCATGAGACAGTTCTGTGCTTTGTATTGGTTGTGTGTTACATGAGAAACAGAAGTCAAACTACAGAAACTCATGCATGAAGACTTTCCTAAAACTTACATGTCATGCCAACTGTTCTTAAAGTTTTCCCACAATTCTTCAAAGAAAATTCTTTTATATATATATATATATATATGTTTACATATTTAGTTATTACTTATCTACAGAATTTCTTTTTTTTTAATTTTATTTATTTCTGTATGTGTATGAATGTACTGTCTGCATGCAAGTCTGTGCACCCGTGTCGTGCAATGCCGCGGAGGTCAGAAGAGGGTCTCGGATTCCCCTGGAACTGGAGCTCTCCTGGAATTGGAGTTTCAGACGGTTCTCGGCCGCCATATGGGTGCTGGGGATCGAACCCGGGTCCTCTGTAAGAGCGGTCGGTGCTCTTAACCGCTAGGCCATCTCTCCAGCCCAGAATTTCCTATTTCTTTCCAATTCACCATTCTTTATATTTTCCTGCTAAATATAAACAATAGAAAACTGAGGAGGAATTAATGGGTGACTTCTATTTTCTCACGCTTATCTTTATTTAATATGTGAAAAATAGGACAATTTATTTGAAATGAAGTATACATAGAAACTACTATTGAAAATGACAAAAGTGGAGGCAGAGGCAGGTGGATCTTTGTGAGTTCAAGGCCAGCCTGGTTTACAGAGTGAGTTCCAGGACAGCTGGGGCTACAGAGAGACCCTGTCTCGAAAAGACCAAAAAAAAAAAAATGATAAAAATTTAATTTAAAAACAAAAATACAAACCATTTATTATAATATAGACTGGTCATTATATTATCACGTGCGTTGGATAGCTTTAGTATCAACTTGACACATCTGGGTTGAGGGAGCCTCAATTCGGGAATTGACTCTATTGGACTGGAGTATTGTCTTGATTGTTGAGTGATGTGGGAGGGCCCAGCCTACTATGGGTGGTGCTACCCCTGGGTAGGTTGTTATGTACAGTATAAGAAAGCAGGCTGGGCATGGGCCAGGGGAGCAAGCCAGTAAGCAGCGTTCCTCCAT
The DNA here is from genome assembly GCA_009823505.1 of Rhizomys pruinosus. Taxonomy (NCBI): domain Eukaryota; kingdom Metazoa; phylum Chordata; class Mammalia; order Rodentia; family Spalacidae; genus Rhizomys; species Rhizomys pruinosus. The sequence continues at coordinate 1,798,834 of VZQC01001310.1, forward strand.
GGCCTGTGCTTTAGCTCCTGCTTCCAGCTTCCTGCCCTGAGTTCCTATAGTGGGCTCCCTCAGTGATGAACTGTGACCCAGAAGATGTGAGCCAAATAAACCTTATCCTCCCCAAGTTGGAAATGGTCAGAGTGTTTTGTCACAGCAATTGAAAGACTAACTAGAACATCACTTTAAAAATCTTAATACTGTTGAGAGATTTAATGAGAACTAACAAGACATTGCTCCTCAGTTCTTTCCTTGCATATACATCTGCAATAAGATATCTTAGCTCACTTTCCAGTCTATATTCATGCAATGGCTGAGAATGTGCCTGTGGTCACATATCTGTAACTGTGGACACATTATCTTTTAACTCAAGTAAGCTAAAATATATATTCAATTTATAAACAGCTTATTGAGAGGAATACTTATGAATTATAATTTTTATTGTATAAATGTCTTATGATTAATTTATATTTGTTTTATTCAAATTACCACCCCTAAATTCCTATGAACTTATAGATTGGAATTTAGGCAGAGTATAGTTGTATAAAAAGCAGCTACTCACATTCCATTTTGCTTCTTTGAAGCAAACATATATACAGATTCATTTTACCAATAATCATTAGGGCTTATCCCATTTTTGAGTGACTAAAATTTCGGTAAAGAAAAGGAGACACAGCTAGAAAACTAGTAATTTCTAATGGGAAAACGATATGCCCATACATATACACAGAGTAAAAAAATAGGATGGACAGGCAATACTAGAGAAAAGTGGAAACTGTAAATGAGGTAATCAAATGATGCAATTATCTTCCTTTCACATTCTTTACTTTAGACTGAAAAATATGTGGCAGACCTCAAAATATAAATATCCATGATCATGTCAGGGATATTTCAGGTAAATGGATGGAACTTGAAGCCATTATGCTAAGTGAAGTAAACGAAAGGCAAGCTGAGCAAGGCTATTATTATATTTCTTTCTATCTGAAAGCAACTGTTAGGTCATAATGTGCATAATGAGCCCTAGAATTAACTTACCACCTACTTTCAGACATGGCAATTAATGTATACGGGTGGAAGGTATATATTCATATTTTAGAGTAATATAAAATTAGAAGGAAAAAAATGTGAACTCATAAACATATATCGGAGTTAACATACAGTTTATTCCTGGAGGACATAATTCTGGTACATATATGATGTGTATATAGGCATACTTTGGAGCAATACAATTGGGAGGGAACCACAACATAAGGACTCAGTCAAAGAACAGACTGATGTAGTTAAATTGTGCCCCAAACAATAAACTTTTACAGAGAAAAACTTTAAAAAAGACTGAGAGCGCGCCTTTAATCCTAGCACTCGGGAGGCAGAGGCAGGTGGATCTTTGTGAGTTCAAGGCCAGTCTGGTCTACAGAGTGAATTCCAGGTCAGCTGGGGCTACAGGGAGACCCTGTCTCGAAAGGACCAAAAAAAAAAAAATACTGAGAGAAAGATGCAGGACATGTTTGGCAGAATGCATGAAGTGGGGTGGGGTTGGAAGAAGGGAAAGGGGAATATGTCTAAACTAAACTGAAAAATGATGTCTGAAATATACAAAACATCAATAAAGGTATTATATTAAAAAAACCAAATATCCCTGATCAGAATTTCTCTCTTAAAATCAGTAAGCATAGCTTATAAAAGTTAAGACATGCATGTGTGAAATAAAACGTAGTCATTTTGATCTACATCATGACTAAACTTAAGAGCTGTAGCAAAATTTCCCCCTTTAGAAGGATGCCTTAAAAGTAACCCAAAGAGATTTCAGAAACAGCTTAAAGCAATGATATGATATAAATATAAATACAATGATATATCATTCTGTAAAGCAGAGCTCAAGTATATACATACTCTAGTTTGGGAACATTTCAAACCAGAACTTAAAACAGAGCTGTTATGTCTAATAGACAAATGCAAGTGTTAAGGTTGTGGCATAGGTAGACTGAGAGAATGGTACCTACATGCCCAAGAACACTTTAGAAATGCTACTAAGAGAACCGGGGTTATACCTCAGTGGTAGAGTGCACATCTTTCATCTGTAAGGTTTATCTGTGGCCACACATAGACACACACAGAAACACATGCACATGTTATTACACATTACTGTGACAATAGTGAGCTGTGATCATGTGAACAGATATAAATATCTTTGCTATGTGGTAGCAATGGAAGTTGAATAAATAACCTCATATTATTTTGATTTTTCCCTTGAATGTTTGAGACATGGATCTAAACTCATAGGATTGTATAGTTTTAGATAAACTTCTTTTGTATAAAGGTAAATACACTAGGTGAGGTCACTAAACTTATTTTAAGTTTCAGCTCATTCAAAACTGAGATTATATGTTTTAATCAGTGTACTAACATTCATTTTATTTAGTAAAATTTTGGTAGAAATTAAGCAAATCTCAGTAACTCATAGTCTATAAAATGATTTAAGAATATCAAAACAGACCCCCAACTTCAGGACTATATACTTGCTTTTTAAAAAAAAAATGTAATTTATTTTTGTATGTGTATGGATGTACTATCTGCATGTAGGTTTGTGCACCCGTGTCGTGCAATGCCGCAGAGGTCAGAAGAGGGTGTCGGATTCCCCTGGAACTGGAGTTCTCCTGGGATTGGAGTTACAGACGGTTCTTAGCCACCATGTGGGTGCTGGGGATGGAACCCGGGTCCTCTGTAAGAGCAGTTGGTGCTCTTAACCGCTAGGCCATCTCTCCAGCCCCAGGACTATTTACTTGCTTTTATACATATTGAAATAAAACTGTGATGTGAAGGGTGGGGAGGACAAGATTTTTTTTTCTACCTGGAAAGAAAACCGGTTTATTTTCTAGTAAAAAAATTGTATATATGAAGTAAGATGAATGATCAATAAGTTCTTAAAGGATGCTAATAATCTGATCATAAATCAATGCTGCTTTAAATATTTGAAATATTGAGGGGAATTACAAAATTTATTAATGAGTACTTTGGAATTTGTCATAGGGACAAATTTACAGTTTTGACGTATCTTAAGTGGGATGATTTTGCTGTGAAATACTGCAACACAACTGAATCAGTCTTAATTTGACACAAATGACTTTATATCTGAGCTATTATAATATTTCAGAAAATGTACAAATGATATTTAACCCAACATTTCCTCATATAATCCCTTTGAGGCCTCACTAGTATCTTTCTGTCTCTTTTCCACTCTCCAACCCAAGTACATTATCTGAAGGAATGCCTACTTTATACAAACAAGGAGTACCAGTGACAAAGTTGGCAGCATCTGACTTTAGACGATTTTTACCATTTTCATTTTGGAAACATCCTTTTTTGTCAACCACTACAGACATTCATAATGAATTTGCAGATCAATACTAAATTTGAAGGGGCTAGAATACTACAAATTTTTTTTAAGTGCATATGCACATAGAAACAGGGCTAGAGAGATGGCTCAGTTGTTAAGAGCACTGGTTGCTCTTGCCTCATGAGGATCTGCGTTAAATTCTCAGCACCCACATGGTGGCTAACAAGCATCTGTAACTCTAGTTCCAGGGGATTTGAAATCTTCCTCTGACCTCGTGGGCACTGAACAACATGGGTGCACTTACACACAGGGAAAACACTCATACACATAAAAAGCGATAAAAAAGAAACATCCTCAAAGAGAAATGAATGCATTAGACTATGCTGTTTCTCAACAAGGACTCTTCAGCATGGTAGTCCCAAAAGAATTGGGCTTAACTATTGTCTCTTAGTATAGAAGCAAGATGCCAAAGAGAGAAAAAAATAGGAGCAAGCTGTATTTTTATGATTCTAGGGAATATTTAAGTGCAGAATAGTGTGAAAAAAATCAGAAATAGTCTTTTCTTATCTTGAGGCAGACTTAGGAATATAGTAAGGAAAATCACTAATATAATTGAAAACTATGGCTATAAAAAGATCATAGGAATCTGGATTCCATTCAGAGTTTCAGAGTGTGAATCTAAAAGTGTCAAGATCTTACTAATTCACCTTTTCTATAAGCCATTGTATCTGTTCTTTACTATGCAATATGGGAAAGTTAGAACAAGAGACCTGTCCTTTTCAATTTTGGTTTATTTGAGACAGGGTCTCCCAGATCAGCATATCTCTGCCAAGTCCTGGACTTAAAAAGGTACTTACCACCATGCCTACCAGACAAGAGACCCATTCTTTAAGTACTAAAGCAGAAAAAGGAACAAAAGCCACAGCTAATTTTCTTCCTTTGTTTCCATTCTTCAGCTCCTACCAGTCTCTCTTTATATTAGTTTCCTTCCTTGTTTTCATTATTCTTTACCTCTTGAAATGTAAAACAATCAAATACCAGCACATCTATATTTGGTTCCTTCTCTCCTCTAAGTAATATATGCAGTATTAGCCTTCTTAAGTATAATTCAAATCTATTTTATTAAAATTTTATATATAAACTTTACTGCGATAAACAAGTTTTGCTATTTATAAAAAGTGTCACATTGAAATTAAGTCAAAAGCACTTTCAAAGGTAGATTCACAAAGATATTCAAAGAATTGGAGGATGGAGAGATGACTCAGTGGTTAAGAGCACTGTCTACTCTTGTAGAGGACTGGGGTTTGGTTTCTACCACCCACATGGGGGGTTAACGATCACCTATAATTCTAGTTCCATGGGACCCAACCCCCTCTTTGGCCTCCCTGGGCATGTGTGCATGGGTGCACTCACATACATGTAGGCAAAACACTGACACACATAAAACAAATGAAACCAAACACACAGGGTATAGTGGTGTACTCTTTGACAACAGAACTCAGGAGAGAGGAGCTCTGTGAGTTCCAGACTATATAGACCCTGTCTCAATCCTCCACATCCCACCAAGCAGAAAAAGAAACTAAAAAAATAAAATAAAATAAATGTATGTGATTTCAATTTATCAACTATTGTATATTTAATCTATATAAAATGCACTATTAAAAATAAATGACATGTGGTCTCCCAAATTATTTAAGATGAAAGATAAGTCATTAAAGTGAAAAAAGACATAGTCATGAATTATTCTGGGTTTTAATCCGCCTAATAGATACCCAGGCCAGCAAAAAAACGATGCCAGGAATGGTTTCCTACTTTTGGAGTTGTGGATCAGGGAGGTCTCACAGACCCTTCAATAATATTGGCTATTTCTATTGCTGTTTGTTACCCATTAGAACTTGACAGTATTGCTGGATACTACATATGTGAGTCAGAACAGAATAAGGAAAAATTGAGCTGGTACTGATATTGAAGCTTCATCTCTACTGGCTAGCTTTGATAGTACCATAAGTTGCTACACATGCTACTGGAGAAGAAAGGTAATTATCAACCTTACCAACCTGTGACCTCTTCAAGTTACAGTAATGACTGGCCTAGTAACATATGTCCACTGGTGCAATAGTGGTACAAATGTTAAGGGATTAACCAACCACCTTCTGCTTGGATTTAAAGCCCCCTTTAAAAGATGAAGTCCATACCTGGCACTGTTTCAGGTCCAAGAACCTGTGACTAGAGAAGTCACAGTCATTGGGGAGAACCTATTACTCTTATTCTGCAAAAGAGTATATATATATTTTTTGCTTTTTTGAGACAGGGTCTCCCTGTACAAAAGAGTATTAAACTGACTCCTAATGGTGATATTATACCAATAGATTAGTGTATTTCTCAACTCTCACCAGAGAAGCTTTTTGCAGCAGATGGTGATTAACAGAGGCCCACAGCTGATCAACATGAAGAGAATAAGAGGTTGTGGAGTGTGCAGCCCTAAATAGGACACCTATACCACACCCTCTCCTCCCACAGCTCAGGGATCATTGTGGAGAAGGGGGCAAAAAGATTTTAAGAGTCAGAGGTGGTAGATGAAAACAAGGAAACCATATGTTTGGCCATTTGCATATATGAACACATAGCTCTTGTAACTGCAAGTACAAGATTTATGGAAGCCCAAACCCAACAGAAATTGACCACGGATGGGGGAGGAGGGCAAGAAACCCAATCCCTAGCTGAGAATTTACTGAATTGATAGCTGCTGGGACAGAATCAACTTTCTTTGGGTGTGGGGGGGTGTGAAACCTAGTGGATTGACCACACTCCAAGAGCATTTGGGGAAGGCAAATCAGATGTGACAGTTAAAAAAAGTAGAGGACATGAAGGAGTAGTAGAGTGGGAGTAGAAATGATGGAGGGAATCTTTTTTTTTTTTTTTTTATTATTTCTGTATGTGTACGAATGTACTGTCTGCATGTAGGTCAAAAACACACCGTATAAAAGATGGCACATGCCTTTAATCCCAGCACTGGAGGCAGAGGCAGGCGGATCTCTGTGAGTTCAAGGCCAGCCTGGTCTACATATTGAGTTCCAGGCCAGCTGGGACTTAAGGGAGACCCAGTCTCAAAAGGACCAAAAAAAAAAAAAAAAATCCTCAAATAATGCCACAATATATTAAAATGTCCTAAAGTTCATATGGAAAAGCAAAAGACCCTGGATTGCCAAAGCAACCTTGAGCAAAAAGAGCAATGCGGTTGGGGGGATTACTATATCAGACTTCGAACTACATTACAGGGCTATAGTCATAAAGAGCCTGGTATTGGCACAAAAACAGACCCATAGATTAATGGAACAAAATCAATGATCCAAACTTGAGCACATGCAATTTCAACTTCCTCATATTTGACAAAGGGACCAAGAAGACTTAATGGAGGAAAGCATCTTCAGCAAATGGTATTGGCAATACTGGGTCACCACTTGTAGAAGAATAAAATTAAACCCCTACTTTTCACCCTGCACAAAAATCAACTTCAAATGGATCAAAGACCGCAGTGTGAAACCTGTAACTCTGAAAATGATACAAGGAAACTTTGGCAGTAAGCTACAAGGCATAGGCACAAGAAAAAACTTTCTAAATCAGATAGTAGCTGTGCAGGAAATAAGCCCAACTGACAAGTGGGACCTTATTAAACTCAAAAGCTTCTGTAAAGAGAAACAAAGAAGTGAAGAGAGAACACACAGAGTGGAAGGAAACCTTCACTAGTGATACATCTGACAGAGCATTAACATCCAGAATATATAAACTAGTCAAAAAACAAAGGAACAAGAAAACAAATGACCCACTCAAAAGATGGAGTAAAGAGCTGAACAGAGACCTCACGAATAAAGGAGTAAAGATGGCTGAGAAACATCTTAAAAAGTGTTCAAAGCTGGTGTGGTGGCGCACGCCTTTAATCCTAGCACTTGGGAGGCAGAGGCAGGCGGATCTTTGTGAGTTCAAGGCCAGCCTGGTCAACACAGTGAGTTCCAGGACAGCTGGGACTACAGGGAGACCCTGTCTTGAAAAGACCAAAAAAAAAAAAGAATTACTGCTCCTCAAAAAGAATTTGTTACCCAGAGTCTGAATACACATCTGTAATCCAGGTGTGGATGCAGAGATGAGAAGATTGCCATAAGTTCAAGGCCACCCTGGGCTAAGAAACAAGTATCGTTGTCTATGTGCAGATAGCCACATACTTCTANAAAAAAAAAAAAAAAATGTTCAACATCGCTAATAATTAAGGAAATACAAATTAAAAACCACTTTAAGATTTCATCCTACTCCAGTAAGACTGGCTATGATCGAGAAAAACAAAGGATACTAAATGCTGGAGAGCTTTTGGGGAAAGGGGAACACTCATCCACTGCTGGTGGGAATACAAACTTGTATAACCCCTATGGAAAGCAGTGTGGAGAACTCTTAAAAAGGAGTCAAAATGAGCTTACCACCTGACCCAGTCATACCACTGCTGGGTATATACCCACAAGACTCATTCTATTGAAGAGATACATGCACATTTATGTTTATTGCAACTCTCTTCACAATAGCAAAGAGCTGGAAGCAACCCAAGTGTCCCTCAACCAATGAATGGATAGAGAAAATGTGGTACATGTACACAATGGAATTTTATGCAGTGGTAAAGAAAGACGACATCATGAACTTTTCAGAAAAATGGATGGAACTAGAAGCCATTATGCTAAGTAGCACAGTCCCAGAAAAACAAATGACATATGGTGTCCCTCATTTGTGGATCCTAGCACTAAATATTTGCAAAGCAAACTGAATAATTCTTTTTTTCTTTCTTTTTTAGTAAATATAATACCCTATGCTACTCATCAACTTGCTATGTAACATAGGTATGTAAAGTAATATTTTTTCTTTACCTGCATACAACTCTACTGTCAAAATGTAAATCCCTAAACATGTTTTGGAATCAGCCTAAAATTTATTTTCAGATGTCATAATTTTGTTATATGTGTGGCATGTATATATGCATATTTTGGAGTGACACAAATTGGAAAGAAGAAGAACAAAAACTGAGTCAAAGAACTGAATGAAACAGTAAACTTCTGCCCCAAACAGTAAACTTCTGCATTGAAAAACTTAAAAAAGACTGAGAAAAGGATGCAAGACATATATGGCAGAATGCATAAGCTCAGGGAGGGTGGGGGGCAAGGAAGAGGAATGGGTCTAAATTTGACTAAGAAATATTGTATGAAATGCACAAAACCTCAATAAAAACTCAACATAACATTCATTTTTTTATTTCATCTAACAAAATTTAATTTATGAATATTTAGAAAAAAATTTCATCTCGAATTGTTTCATTTTCCCTTTCCCTTCCTCCATAATGAGAATTCCAAGGAAGATGGAGCTGTTAGTGGGAGAAAAAAATAGTATGTGTATCTTATCAGCGTTTAGAACTTGTCTCACAATAAGCTAGATTCTACTAGGAATTAAAATGCATTTCCCCAAGTTACAAATAGCAGATAGGTTCCAACAGTAATCCATATATGTCTACTTAATCATTGATTAAGGTAAATTATGGTGCAATTTCCAGTTTCCTAGAAGTTATAAGAACTTGAAAAAATCTAAACCAACAGTTAACCTATATTATTTGTACAAAATAATGGGTTTCATCATGACATTTCACACATATACTTCGATCATATTCATTTCCCCTCTTTAAGGATTTTATAAATTCTTAAAAAGCCTAGAATCTGGTATTACTTAAAAAATATATTCATGAGAAACTGCTTTGCCCCTACTATGGTAGCTACCATAGAGTACGACATATAATGAAATCCAATAACAATACAACAATTTTAATAAAAAGAGGTATTCATATTAGTCATTGTTTTGGGAGAAGTATGTATACATAATAATCTAAACACTAAACCTCAGAATAACTTTGGAGGAAAAGATACCAGAAAAAGCAGAGTTAACTGGCAGAATGAAAAAGATACCAGAAAAAGCAGAGTTAACTGGCAGAATGAAAAGAAAGACATATGCTATAATCATATTCCACTTACTTTACAATGATTTTGAAAAAGAAGCATGGAAGGAATGGACAAGTATTGATGATGTTAGGTCAGATCATTTCAATGAAGGAGCTAATAATAACACTTGATCCTTCAAATTAACCTCAAAAGAAAAGAAAAGTACCACTTCCAGAGTGCTGCAATTGCATGCCTAGTTTATGTAGTGTTGGATTTAACTTGAGGTTTTGTGTATGGTAGGCAAACACTACTAATTGAGCAACATCCCCAATCCAACATTTGATCTTTCAATCAAATCCTGGCTAATTACTATATAAAAAACATTTTATTGCATGAAAATTAATCAAACCGTAGTGAGTTCCCTTGAGCTAAAAGTAACTTTAACTTTGAAACTTTAGTATAAATATCGGTAATTATAATTAGTTATTGACTATTTCTGTATGTCAGGCACTGCATACAGTTTTAAAAAATCTTTATTTTAATTACATATATATGTGTCTGTGTATCAGTGTATAGGTATGTACACATGAGTGCAAGGTGCCCATGGAGGCTGAAAAGGGGTCATATCCCCTGAAGCTAGAGTTAAATGAGTTTGTGATCCCTTTTGTTTGGATGTTGGGAACTGAACTGGGATCTGGAAGAACAGTACATGTTCTTAACCCCTGAATCATCCTGCCAACTATGAATTGTTGTTTTTACCATATAAAAAAGCACTAGCCAGGTGTGGTGACACGTGCCTTTAATCCCAGCACTTGGGAGGCAGAGGCAGGGAGATCTCTGTGAGTTCAAGGCTAGCCTGATCTACATAGCAAGTCCCAGGTCAGCTGGGGCTAAAGGGAGACCATGTCTCAAAAAGACCCCCCCCAAAAAAGAGGAGCATTATTCCCTTTTACAGGGAATAATACAGTGCACAGAAGTTAACCTACAGAGCAGGTAAGAGTTGGGTTTTAAATCCAAGGTTAGGATTTGAAATATTTAGCTCCAAATTAAACTTGGGTTATATATGTACCTGCACATATGTGTGTTTGCCTGTTGAGGGGACAGAGCCACTGGGGCTTACCCTTTTTGCTAGGTTGGTTTGCCAATCAGGCTCAGGGATCATCCTGTCTCCATTTCCCTGGCACTGGGAATTACTGATGTGCCATGCCAGTGCGCCTGGCTTTCATATGGGTGCCTGGGATAGGAACTCAGGTACTTATCCTTGTGAAACAAGTACTTCACTGGCTGAGTGATCTTCCTAGCCCCAAATTAAAACTTTTAAAAACTACACTGAATTAATCCTCAGCAAGTTTACTTCAAGACTATGAGAATCAATTAAAATTAGTAACTTCCAAAGCACGAACATCTTTACAGTATGGTAAGAAGCTAATTAAAATAAAGTCAGTAAGGAGAATATCAGAAGAATAAAGGTATGGTTTTTAAATAACAAATATGTCAAGAAGAGTTTCTTCATTCTTCTCAATTCTGGGAGAGAATGAGGTCCTAACATATTTACATTCATAGTATGATTTTACAAAATCTAGAGTGAACCATCTTTCCAGTAATTTAAGAACACATCCTCACAAATGCCTTCCTGTGTTACAGGGTTTAGATGAAGAATTATTTTATTCTATGTATATAAGTGTGTATTGCCTGCATATGTGTAACTGCACCTGTGATGTGCAATGCCCACTGAGGTAAAAAGAGGACATCAGATCTGCTGGAACTGAAGTTAAAGACAGTTGTTAACCACCCCTGTGGGTGCTGGGAATCAAATCCAGGACCTCTGCAAGAGCATCCAGTGCTCTTAACCTCTGAGCCTTCTCTCAAGCCCTAGTTTAAATGTGAAATGCTCCCTATAAACTAAGGTATTCAATCGCTTGGTTCCCACCTGGTGGCAGTATTTTGGCAAGTTGTAAAATCTCAAGGAGGGACGGCTTAGCTAGAGGAAATGGGTTGCTGGGGGATTGGGTCTTCAGGTTTATACCATGTCCTGCTTTCTGTGTGGTCTCTCTTTGTGATCCATCCAGATGTTAGTAAGCTCCTGTGCACAGTTGCAGGCCTTCCCAATAGCCATATCTTCCTTATTGTGGACTGTATCCCTCAAACAGCCAGCCACAATAAATCTTTCCTTAAGTTATTTTATCACAGCAATGAGAAAAGTAACTAATACACCTGGTTAAGAAGCAAATACTTTGAAAGTGAAAAAAGGTGACTAGAGAAAACATAAAGTGAAGCTGAAATTATACATTTTATTGTACCCAAATGTACACATTGGGCAAAATAAGAAAAAAAAAAAAAAAACCACAAGTCAAGAAGGTATGTAATTGAATTAAGGAAATATTTATCAGTTTTTATTTTATGTGTAGGAATGTTTTGCCTGTTTATATGTAAGGGCATCAATGTTGTAGCACACCTTTGTATGCCAGAAGAGGGAGTTGGATCCCCTGGAACTAGAGTCACAGAAAATTGTTAGCTGCTACGTGGGTGCTGGGAACTGAACTCAGGTCCGCTGCAAGAGATGCCACTGCTATTAACTGCTGAGCTATGTCTTCAGCCCCTTTTATTTTAATATTTTTAATTTATTATTTGTAATTGAATTTTATTTTATTTTTTTTTATTTTATTTATTTTTTTTTTTTTAAATTAGGTTTATTGATGCTTTGTGCATTTCATACATTTTTCCAATTCAGTTCAGGCTTATTTCCCTTTCCCTCCCCCCCACCCCCACCCCATCCCAGATCATGCATTCTGCCATAACTGTCCTGCATCTTTCTCTCAGTTTTTCTTTTTTCACTTTTAGCTATAAGTGATAATCCATGAGTACAAGCTTCCTTCATGCAAAACCCATCCGCAGGCTGCCGTGCCCAAACACCTACAGCCCCACCATCCAGTGGGGGGTGACAGGTTGTTTGTTCAATCAAGTTGATCAAATGAGTGTCCAGACTACACTGCTGCAGTTTCACCATTCACCCCAACCGCAGCCCCCACATTCCACCACGCCCCCTCCTCCGCAGGTTGCTCCCCAGGCCTAGAAAAGGGGCACAGGTGGATGAGAGGCAAAACAGTCCACTCTCTCCGGAGCTGCTGACTTGGACTCTGGTCAATTCTGGCTGCCTCCCCCCATGGGCTGACAGCCTGTCCAGGAATAACCCTTCGATCCCGAGCGCGGTCCCTCTGGGCCGGGGACCCCGTAGACGGGTTCACAGCGAGACCCTCTCCCAGCTGCCCCCCGCCAGACCCCCTTGAATTTTAAAAATTATACGAGGACTGAAGGTAAGCCAAAGCTGTCTGTAAATCAATGAGTATGAATCACAACAAAATATGACTGTGAGCTGCTCAGAATTCACTAACACCCTGTAATTTACAGAAAGGTGTGTAAATGTGCATTGACTTTATCTTTTTGATAGACATCAAAAGGCAAATTGAGTTTAGTGAGAAAAGAAGAAATTAAGTTGTTGACCTGTGGTATACAAGGGGATGTAACAGGTAAGAATGATGGGCATTTCACAGAGGAATACAGACTTCTTTGATATCAGTTTATTGAAAAGAGAGCAGTTTAAAAAAGCCAGTAGAAATGTATTTATTGATCTTTCTTTTCACTTAAATTGCTTTCCACAATTGGTTTTTGTTAGGGCATGAAGGTCAGTGCTACAGTTTTGAAACTCCCTTCCCAGAACAGCCAAGGTCAATAGACAATTAAACATGAAAGGAATAATTATTTGATATTATTTTAGCCCCCACACAAAAGAAACTGGGTGGGTTGCCCCTCTGATTTATTTATTTTTAAATGGAATATCAAAGTGCACTGTAAGAATTATCAGTGTCTTATTAAAGTGTCTTAGAAGTACTGACCTAGATTAATGCATGCCTTAGAGAATTAAAAAATACATAAACCTTAGAGACATTTGACATTTATAGATGTGGAGTATTTAAGACTGTGTTCTAACTTATGATACAGGCCCCATCTGCTTAATAAATGCTTACTGTATAGTAGGAAGAGGAAGTAAAATCTCCCAAAAGTTATCAGTGTTGTTACTGAACCAAGTTTGTAACTTGCTAGTGGAGTGATGCCAGTTTAACTAAGTTAAGGCATAACTGGCACTCATTCAAACCATATTTATGGAATGCCTATTGTTTGTCCCAAACTGATCTAACCTGTGGATTATAGTAAAATATACGCAGAGAAAAAGGAGTGGGCCCTGATCTCCAGCAGCTCAGAACACAATGAAGAAAGTAATAAATCCATTGTAAGAGCTATGATAAAAGCAGTGTAGCCTGCTAAGGGTATGTGCAAGAAATGACTGGGTGGGGTACATCACTTAGGAACAGCTTTTTGGAGGAGAATTTTTGAATAAAATTATTATTTTTTTTTTTTAGGGCAGGGGTGTATTGCTTTAAGTAGCTGAAATTTATGTAGTTTTGGATACTAAAACCAAACTGTTGGCAGGACCATGATACCTTTGAAAAACTAGAAGAACTCTATTTTATGAATGTAATGTTAAGGGGTTATAATTTAGTTAGGTAAATATAAGTTGACATTAGTTAGAGAAAAAGGTAGGTCCAATTCACAGATGTTAGTGAAAATTCTAAGCACAGTTAAAGCCAACTTTAACGTATGGGAGGGTGGTAATGAGAGGTTGTGGAAGTGATCAGGCCAATTTTTAGAGGTCAAGGAAGTTAAATAGGGGACTGCTATGGTGATAATTAACATGTCAACTATAGAGTATAATGTCAACATGGACTATTTGTGGACTAAACAAAGATAGGAAGGGAATGAACTTGGAGACTTATCTACTAATGCAGATGAGAAACCTAAATAAAAAAAAAATCACTGGAAGTAGTCCTATGAGTAAGGCCTAGGTCCTGAAGATATAGAAGAGGCAAAAAAATCTGTTGGATTTTGATTGGTCATATAGGATAAAAGATAACTCTCAAGTTTCCACTCTGAATTGCTGGGTACTACCATAAATTGCTATAGTGGATACAAGTGAAAATACAGAGTGAGAAACGAAATGAAACAGTCTGGACGTAAATCAAGGTGATGAGCGGCATGTACAGAACAGAGAAAAAGGCAGGTAGGTAGAAGTAAAACCAAGATACTGTAAGACTGGCTATATGCAAAAGTGAAATTCCTTGAAAGGATGAGTATGGTGAACAGAAATTTTCTGAAGAGGCTTTCTTGAAGATGGTCCTGAGATATGAAGTAGAGGAAATATTTTTTAGCAGAAAATTAACACAAATGATACCCAAGAAGAAAGGAATGTTGTATGACACAGGAGGTTCACCTTACTGGAGTCATAACAGGGAGTAAATGGCTGACTGTTCTGTTTTGCCCACAACTGAGGGAATTTGTAAAATTTGTAAAATATATGCTAAGTGAAATAACACAGTCTCAGTAAAACAAACAACAAAATGTATCCCTCATTTGTGGATGCTAGCACCACATCCTTAGTTGTAAGGCAAACTGAGTAACTTTAATGTTATATTTCTTTTTATCTGAAAGAAACTAGCTGGGCATGGTGGCACAAGCCTTTAATCCTAGCACTTGGGAGGCAGAGGCAGGCGGATCTCTGTGAATTCAAGACCAGCCTGGTTTACACAGTGAGCTCCAGGCCTGCTGGGACTAAAGGGGAAACCCTTTCCCTGTCTCAAAAAAAGACCACAAAAAAAAAAAAAAAAAAAAAAAAAAAAAAAGAAACGAAACTGTACTGCTAAAATGTGAATCCCTTAACAGGTTCTAGAATTAATCTACCACTTATTTTCAGATTTTGTAATTTTGGTATATGGGTGGAGGGTATGTACACATATTTTAGAGTAATATAAAATTAAAGGGAAAAATGTGAATTCCTAAACATGTTTTGGAATTAACATAAAGTTCATTTTCAGACATCAAAATTTTGGTATATGTGTGATGCACATTTTGGAGCAATACAAATTGGAGGAAACAACAACGAAAGGACTGGGTAAAAGAACTGATGGAAACAGTAATCTTTTGCCCCAAAGAGTAAACCTCTGCATAGAATAAACTTTAAAAGGACTGAGAAAAAGATGCAAGACATGTATGGCAGAATGCATGAGCTCAGATGGGGTGTGAGGGGGCAAGGAAGGGGGAATGAGTCTAAATTGGACTGAGAAATGTTGTATGAAATGCACAAAACTTTAATAAAATATTTAAAAAAATGTAACTTTCAGTATAAAGCTGGATAGTCCCAAATCCCATTCAAATAGAGGAGTTGATCATGAGAAAATATTAGAAAAATAATTTGTTAAAGCATGGGCTTAAAAAGAGAACAAGAGACATTTATTTCTGATAGTATCACTCCCTCTAGGATAAAGGTGGCTTCAATTATACTTAGAATTCTCAACCGGGTGTGGTGGTGCACGCCTTTAATCCTAGCACTTGGGAGGCAGAGGCAGGCAGAGGCAGGTAGATCTTTGTGAGTTCAAGGTCAGCCTGGTCTACAGAGTGAATTCCAGGACAGCTGGGGCTACAGGGAGACCCTGTCAAGAAAAGACCAAAAAAAAAAAAAAAAAACCAAAAAAAACCCCAGTCACTATGGTCACTAACATCTGTTAATTGCACCTTCCTTTTCCTCCAACAAAAGTCAATTTATATTCACCTAAGTAAATTATAGGCCCTTAAAATTCTTCTCATAATAAAAGAGAGAATTCAAAGAATTATATAGTAGGTAGCAGGTATGCTTTGTAGCTTTTTTGATTAAAGAATTGAAGGCAATTAAAGAAGTGCTTCTGAAGATTAGCTGGCATGAGAGAAAGGAGCACCAAGGGAAACCAATTATTTAGTTGCTTTCATAACCAAAGTCTGCTGTGATTAGGGCTTAAGCATCTGTATTAAAGAAAAAGAAATGTTTAATGCTTACTATGTCTCAGGTACAAAAGTATATTTTACATAAATTGTCAATTCTCCCGAAACACAGGTGAAAAACCTTTGTAATCTTAAAAAGTTGATGCAATCCATTTCTCAAATACTTTTTAGTGCTCCTTATATGGTATATCAAGTGTATAACTAACCTCACCAATTCCAGAGTTGAAAGAAAACCCAGACACAAAGGTCATTGTATGCAGCAGACATGAGAATTAAAAGAAATAAATTTAATGAATGAAATAGAAATGGTAAGGTTTATGACACAGTAGATGTCAAAGGTAAAAAAGACAAGTAAAGGACATCTCTAAGATTTTGTTGCCAGAAGGTGTTAAGAACATGACCTCTGATAGAGAAAAGAAGCAGGGCTTGACACACTGCATTTGATCTGAGATCATAAAAAGGTTTTTAAGTAGCAGCAGGGAATGTAAGTAGGCGATAACATTTTACTCCACATAATGTATCATCATTTATTTGAGCTGTAAATTGCCTTATCTCTAATTAATATACTTCATTTATAACTTCTCTATTGCTTAGCAATGAAAACTTTGAACATTATGGTAATAAGTTAATTTGTATTTGTTAAGCTGGACGTGCTCTTAAGCACTTTTAGGGGCTCTCCACATTCCCGTTTTCCATGAGGGAGAGGATATATTTCTCTTTCTCTTCTCTTGCCCTATTAGGCAAATATTAGTTTGCAGGCCACTGGTCAAACACTTTCTAGTTATCTATGCATTCATATTTCTGTATCTTACATCTTAAATGTCTAATGCCTCTTTTCATGATGACCTCTCATGCTTTACATGATCACAGTATATGAGGCAGTATGTAAGCAAAAACTCACTAATGTTAACTAAAATAATGCATTTAAATATATTTTTATTACAGAAATTTAAATTAAAAATATATTCAAGTAGATGGAAGTACCTATTTTGTTTCAGCAATTATCAAGCAAATTTTCCAAGAATGTTTTAATTAGACTTATCAAAGAAAAAGTCATATGCTCCCTCATCTTTTTTGAGGTACATATTTGTCTTTATTATCTTGATAAAAACTTCATGAGTACCAATTCACTTAAAATTTTACTTATTATTTTTATTTTATGTGTATGAGTGCCTACATGAGTGTAAGTGCACCTGTGTCATGCAATGCCCAGGGAATCAGAGGAAGGCATTGGATTTCCCTGGAACTGGAGTTCTATGGCTATTAGCTGCTATGTGGGTACTGGAAATTTAACCTGGATCTTCTGTAAGAACAGCTGGTGCTCTTAATTCCTGAACTATCTCTCTAGCCCTATAATTCACTTTAAAAAATTCGCCCCCCCACAAAAAACCTGGAGAGACCCCTGAGGACCAGATCCTCAGCTAACCTTGAGAAAACAAAAACCTTGGTTAATCTGGGCTGTGTGGCTTTAAGCATCCAAAAGCAAAGTACAACCAGAAATAATCAGTAAGACCAGAGAAACTGTACTGCAGACATAAAACTTGAGATCTTAGTAAAAAGACAAAAAGAAAAGAGAGAGAGAGTACTGTTGTTTGGCCTGTCTTCAATTCTTACTAGCAAGTGCATCTACTCTGTGGCTGCCACCGCTTTTGGCACTCCTCAAAGACATGAGACACAGCTTTTTAACCTTCCTATATGGACTAAAGACTCATGTCTCTCCAAGAATCCTCCAAACCTTCAATGCCAGATGGGAATTACTACCCCACTTGTGGACTAAACAGCTAAGGGGATGTCAGCCTCGTCAGAATACAGACTGCCGTTGTTAGACTACCTGGGCTGTATCATGGAGGCCAGTGCAGGGGGATCAAGACAGGACATGTGGTTACTGGACTTCATTTGGGGGACCATGGGAGGGAAAGACCCCAATGTGGAGCAAAAGTGCAGGATTGATGGTTGTTTGGGATTGGCAAGGAGGAACCTTTGATCACTTCCTTAAGGAAAGCATGACATCTTTTAGGAAAAAAAAAGAAAGTCCTCCAATTCAAGTGATGTATGTATATATTTATGTAAATATATACATCTAATCTATATCTATCTATCATCATCTATCTCATCGTGTCGGTGCGGCTGTAGCAAGACAAGTTGGAGAGCACCCCAACAAAGCACTTGCAAAAAGCTGGAAAGACTCAGAAAAAGATGCAGGACATGTACAGCAGAGTGCAGGGACTCGGGTGGGGTGAGCGCATGGAAAGGGAAGTGACTCTAGATTTGATTGAGAAATGATGTATGACTTATAGAAAAAGTTTAATAACAGTAAAAAAAATTCAAAGGGGAGATAAGATCACTTTAAAGTATTTTATGTTCATAATTAGGGAGAAAACCCACAATAATTTAGAAAGATGATTTTCAATTCCTCCAATTTCTTTAAGCTGATTACAAATTTACTCTATTCAATTTGATAAAACAAAGGGAATGGACTTCTCACTTTATGAGTTTTAAAAATATGAATTAAAATGATAGAAGCACTTAAAAGAAAAGGTAAGAACCAAGAAACTTTAACAGCACTACTGGCACTGTTCAAAAGATACTAGCTAACAAATTTCTTCATCTTATCTCACAAAACCTCTTGTTTCATTATTACTGTATATAAATGCCATGAAAATAATACCCATAACAATCAAAGACTTTGAACTCAGCTTTGAAGCTGAGTTCCTTTTTTACATGATATATTTCATTTGCTTATTTTAAAGAAAGGGTCATTGAGTTATATTTGTTGTTCAGTGTCAGCCAGATGAAGTTATGAATGACCTCATTCTTTTTTAAAAATGTAATTCTTTTATTGATGTTTTATGTATTTCAGATGATACATTCACATCCATGTTTATTGCAGCTCTCTTCACAATAGCGAAGAGCTGGAACCAACCCAAATGTTCCTCAACAGACAAGTGGATGATAAAAATGAGGTACATCTCCACAATGGAGTACTACTCAGCAGTAAAGAAAGATTACCTCATTCTTATAGAACTCTGGGACAAGTTCATTTTAATGCACCATTTAATATTTTCATCTTATAAATGGTACCAAAGATAGTGATGTACGAGTGGTAAAGCTACAGTAGGTGTTGGAGACTAAATTCTTTGGAAATAGAGGTAAATGAAGATAATATAAAAGGAAGCATAGATTGAGCCAATGGTCTGGCTACTTCCATAGTGATGTTATAAAATAATTACTACTACTTATAATAGTCCTGAAAAAGATTTCCATATGAAAAGTTGATAATGAGGGTATTCCTTAAAAATTTAAGGTTTATGAAACAATTGCCAAAAGATTAAATGAAACAATTATAGAATGTTATCTCTGTACAGATAATTATTATGAATATTAGACCCCTTAATTCATTCTTAATTTTATTGGGCTTTAGAACCCAAACATAAACACTATATATAGAGACCATAGAAAGGTGGAAGAGTGGACTAGAAAGACTATCATAAATGACAAAGGTGAGAAACACTTCATGACAATTAAGGAGAGCCCAATGTCACAAAGAAAGAAAGATGCAATCCCAGATGGAGCCTGTGTTCCTTTAAGAGCTAAATGCCATGGAGCAAACACACCAGCATACAGAAGCCCCCAAAGCCAGTTCTACTTTCTATCCTAAGAGTCCTCCTTGCACATGTACTGTCACAGAGAAAGTGATACCCTGATGGATGTGTAGGTTGTGACTGGAAATGATGCCCAAAGCAGAGTTCTTATACACTCTTGGGAAATGGAGAACTGCATGGATAAAGTGGCAGAAAGAAATGTTATATGTTTTTTACACTGTGAGTCTTACTCCCGAGGAATTAAGAAAAGACCTATAGAAAATGCAGTAATGAGATGTAAACCTGTCTTTTCAAAAAGCCCTGGTTGATATCACAAGTAGTTACTTTGTCTTTTAGTACTTATTTCATCTATAATGATGCTTTAAGAGGAAATGATCATCTTTAAGGTAGTAACTAACCAAGATCCATAATAATGGCATCATTTTGGTGATGGGACACATTCCATTAGACACAACAATTCTCAGATCATTTTGTGGCCCCAAATCTTCCATAAACTTGAGGATATTTAGTGTAATTTCCAAGCTCTTTCTGAAATCTCACTGATGATCATAGTGGCACTCTACGAACACATGACCAGAATATGCCTATGCTAGAGCTATCACCATTATCTTTTAAGTACTATTTGATCATTAAAACACCAAAATGACATAGAAAAAGTAAAATTAAAGAATCTGGATGGTTCCTTAGAATTTGCTGAATATATTTGCTACTGGGAGTTTTTAAAGTTTTGCATTATGTTCGTGGCACTTTCCTCAGATGATGATTTATGTATATTATTTTTGTTTCATTCTAGAGATACACATAAAACTGTTTTTAAGCTTTATTTTAAAAGTATGTTTTTAATATAACCAGGTGTGTGAATAACAGAACAAGCGTTTTCTTACAAATGCAAGTGTTTTCTTACAAAAAGTTAACATTATACAAAATCAGCTTTAAGTCTGTGACAACTATAACTTAGAAAGCAAAAATTAAACAAAATGGTTGTATTCTACTGATCCAGTAAACACAACTTTGAAAGGCTATGGATTTAATTACATTATTCTTTCTGAAATTTCTTAAAATTTGAAACATAAAGATAGTAAGTTGCCATTTTGCAAAAATACTTGCTATTTTAGATAGTGCCATTTTTGGCATGATATTCTAGACAGTATTTATTTATTTTAATTGAATTTTTGTGTATTTCATCTCAATCTTAATCATTTTATACCTTTCCCCATTAGCACCCTTCCACAGCCCCCCACACCCCAACTGGAATTCATACACTCTGTCATTTGTGCCAAGGACTATGGGATCAAGTTAGCATCCCCACATGTTTCTCAGTGCAAACTCATCCGCTGAGGTCTAGTCAACACATCCAGGGGCCCTCACTTTAAGAAGATTAGCTCTGATAGCAATAGTAACTACATAAAGTAAACATGTACAGAAGTATGTTACATGATAGGGTAACAAACTGGTATCTTAAAATTCATAGGATACTAAAGTCCTTTAATTTTAATTTTTTTTGTCTTTTTGAGAGGGTCTCCTTGTAGCCAGAGCTGTCCTGGAACTTGCTATGTAGACCAGGCTGGCCTCTGCCTCCTGAGTGCTGGGATTAAAGGCATGTGCCACCATGCCTGGCTAAAGTCCTTTTTTTAAATGTGTCTGTCATATTTTGAGATCCAAATAGTCTTTCTTTTCACCCACTAAACAAATGCCCCTGGCTTTAGAAACTAGGTTTAGCATATTAGACAGTCAAAGCCTATTAGCAATATTTTAGAAATATGCTTCATAAAAAATAAAATCCATTATGCTATTGTTTAACC
This sequence comes from Rhizomys pruinosus, assembly GCA_009823505.1. Taxonomy (NCBI): domain Eukaryota; kingdom Metazoa; phylum Chordata; class Mammalia; order Rodentia; family Spalacidae; genus Rhizomys; species Rhizomys pruinosus. The sequence goes on from VZQC01001310.1 coordinate 1,820,390, forward strand.
TAACAGGAACGGGAAACCAATTCCCTTTTAAAAAAAGTGAAGAACACTTATCGAATGTCTTATTTCATATTTTGCTAAAAGAGTATAGTTTTCATGACAACACATTCTTCTGGATGATAAGAATCTTTAGTATCAGGAAAACTAAGTAATCATTTTTATTTTTTTTTTATTTATTTTTTTTTTTAGTAATCATTTTTAAAAGGGCATGAATATACACTTTACATTAAAAGAAAAAAAATTTTTTTTTTTTTTTTGGTCTTTTTGAGACTGGGTCTCCCTGCAGCCAGAGCTGTCCTGGAACTTGCTATGTAGACCAGGTTGGCCTTGAACTCAGAGATCTGCCAGCCTGTGCCTCCCCTGTGCTGGGATCAAAGGTGTGCACCACCATACCCGCCAATTAATTTTTTCTGTTTTCACTTTAATCATAAATTCTGAATGCTTTCCCATGTCTTCAGCTAATGGAAAGAAATCACCACTAATTTAGTACAAAGCTTCAGTATCAGAAACAGACCCATACATGTGTTCAAAGTAGAATCTTTGCACTGGAGAGATGGCTAACAACCAAAAAGTCAAAGTACAATCTTTATCTTTTACCAGTGTAAGCTTAATAATAAATTACCAGGTTCAGAGGAATCATTAAGGAATAAGGCATTGGTAATGATCAAGTTGGCTATTTGGGTTTTGGTCATTTCTTTTTTTTTTTTAAATTTTTTTATTTATTTCTGTATGTGTATGAATGTACTGTCTGCATGCAGGTCTGTGCACCCGTGTCGTGCAATGCCGCGGAGGTCAGAAGAGGGTCTCAGATTCCCCTGGAACTGGAGTTCTCCTGGAATTGGAGTTTCAGACGGCTCTCGGCCGCCATGTGGGTGCTGGGGATCGAACCCGGGTCCTCTGTAAGAGCAGTCGGCGCCCTTAACCGCTAGGCCATCTCTCCAGCCCGGTTTTGGTCATTTCAATGTGATACAATGGCTACTGAAAACCAAATTATTCTGACAACATTGTGGTACAAAAATACAGAAATTCTCCCCTAAAACAGGCACTTTTCCCCTTTAGTAGCCTCATAGCTTTCAGCCAAGGGCAAAGAGCAAGGCAAAATAAATTAAGGCAAAAGAAAAAAAATGGTGAGTGCGAGCATGTTATTGACCATGTAAGAAGACACGTGCAAAATATACCTCAGATACACTATAGGTAGATGAGCACGACGGAAGCCGAGCCTGGTTTTGCAGCGGAGAAAAGAAAACACCGTTAAAGAGGAAATGATAAAATAATAAGGGTTTCAGGAGGTTCCATCACCAACAAACTGTCCAGATAATAAAATAGCCTTAAAAGGAGACATATCTCAAGGCTCAAGTTATTTGAAGGAGAACATTACAATTAAAAGCAGAGAGGGTCACCACCCCCTTAAGGTTGCTAAAAAGAAAAATATTCCAATTACAGACAGAAATGATAACCTTATTCAGATAGACTGTGGATGAACTTGCGAGATGCTCATTTAAAGGAGAAAGCAAAACACCAGGCAATTTTTCCCGTGGTACGATGACCTTCATTGTTTTAAGTCTATGGTACATCTTTATATTATTCTGTAAAGAGGCATGAATGCCAGTTTAGTTATTTACTTTCTTCTTAGTCCATTTTCAGAATTAGTGAACAACCAACCCCCCTTTTTTCTCTCTTCACGCATATGCCAATAGAACACCATAAAAGTATACAAAAGCACATAAATTTTCTCCACAGTTATCTTTCAACAAAATACTTCATTGCTTTATTTCATTGATACTTTATTCTCCCTCCTTTCTTCTCTTTTTTTTTCTATTTTTTCTTTTTGAGATGGAGTGTGACTACTTAGCACTATTATACTAGGCTAACCTTTATGACTTTGCATTGGTAATTTTCTGGCCTGGTCTTAACTTTTTGTTATTTTATCAACACGTTCAGTTTCATGGCCTCTTCTTTCATTAAGTTTCACCACAGCTTGTGAGCCAAAATAGTTAATGAATTCCTTCTTTAGGCACAGATTCTTCATGAAGTTTCAGAATACAAAAGTAAGTGGGGGACTGGAGAAGATGACAAATTGGATAAATCAGAGACAGCTTTCTTACCACATTTACTCTTTAACAAATTTCTAGCACCTAGCACAAAAGAATATAGTAGAGGCTCAATAAGTATTTATTTAATTAATGAATAAATGAACTATTTTCACCTATCTTTAAAAAACTAAAGTGATTTTTTCAGACCTTTTAAATTTCATTAAAAGAATCCCTGCCATTTATGCTTTGAGGAAGTTTTTTAAACTATGGTCAACTCTGTATACTAAGAAATGCTACAAATCTAATTTTCCTTAGCAAGATAATAATTCTAAGAAAATCTTGCTTTGCATGTTTGTTCTATTCAAAACAATTTGAGAATTTGTCCCAACCCCCACCCCAGTTCTCCACTTGCTGTTACTAGGGAAATTTGTCAACAAGACCTATCAGTAATACCTTATTTTTGTATTGAAGTAAATTTTGAGAAGGTACTGAGCCTTAAATGCCACAAATACGTCACTTTCACTTCAAATGGTGTTTTAGAAGTATTATTATGAGGATTTTTTTTCCCTTTTGGTTTGAAGCATAGGATAACATAGAGCTTTCTTATTTCAGTACAAATGAGATCTTATAACTAATTTTTCATATCTAGGGAAGTCTACTGTGAAAAATATGAAGATATGAGTATTACCTGAATTGATTTACTACCATTACTATTACAGAGTGGTAATATTTATGACAGATCTACTACAAGTCAGGATTTTACATAAGTACTATGGATTTTACATAAGTAAAAAATGCAATTATTGATCTGGGGGTGGTGCATGCCTTTAATCCTACCACTTGGGAGGCAGAGGCAGGTGGATCTTTGTGAGTTCAAGGGCAGCCTTGACTACAGAGCGAGTTCCAGGCCAGCTGGGGCTACATGGAGACCCTGTCTTGAAAAGACCAAAAAAAAAAATGCAATTATTAATGTAAATATCAACACATCAAACAGAACACAGGTGGTGCAAAAATATTTTATACATGAGAATTAAAAGACATTGATATTTTCCCAAAGAAGTAACTCTATAAACAAATATATTTAGTTACTTAAGGTCTACTGATTGTCTACGCTTCTATGGAATGATGTTCCTGCTGTTTATCCATGTTCAATAACAGGTAACTGGTTAAATGCAGATAATTTTATATTTCTAAGAGCTATATTAATATATCCTGTACTGCTTGATCATGTCAAGGAAACTTTTCCATTTATATCAAATTTTCTGTGGAAGGCATGGGAATTTAAGTGAGGTCAGACAGGGAATTCAACAGGATCCAAAAGGTGATTATGTATATCAGGAAAAATATTTTTCTTAAGATATGATGTAATAAATAAGATACGTGTTATTTGAAGGCTTAATATTATGGCTTCACTCTGTGTGTGTGTGTGTGTGTGTGTGTATGTGTGTGTGTATGATGGATATATGTGAAGAAAGTAAACAATGTAAAAATAAGAAAAAAATAGGGATAGCTCGTCTCGGGTTATAATTCTTTTGGCAGGTGGATCTTTGTGAGTTCAAGGCCAGCCTGGTCTACAGAGTGAGTTCCAGGACAGCTGGGGCTACAGGGAGACCCTGTCTCAAAAAGACCAAAAAAAAAAAGGTCATTTTGCATGTTTAGAACCAATGAAACAAGATTGGCCAAATCTGCCCAATATAATGTCTTGAAATGCTAATCTGGATTAAAGTAGTAAATGGTCAACTTCATACAAATCTAAGCAAACTTTTTGTAGTTTATGTCACCTGCAGTCATTTTTTAAGCAATCACACAAAATCAAGTGAAATTCTAATCTCATGTTTGATTTGAGTCTTTTAAATTTCACTCTTATTATGGGTGCATTAGGTTTTTATTTTTTTAAGTTTTATTGGGCGCATTTCAAACAACATTTCTTAATCAAATTTAGACTAATTCTCCATCCATGCCCACCGCTCATCCCCCCAGCTCCCCACCATAGCTCATGGATTCTGTCATACATGTTAAGTCCTGTCTTGCATGTTTTTCTCAGTCTTTTATAACCTTTTCTTTTTAATAATTTTTTAAATTTTATATTATTCCAAAATATGCATCACTCCACACATAAGTCAAAATTACAAATTCTGAAAATAAACTATAGGTTGATTCCTAAACATATTTAGAAATTGACATTTTAACAGTAAATTTGCATGCAGGTATAAAGATGTGTAACTTTACATTCTTTTTTTTTAGACTATGACTACATATCTTCCATCCATATATGGTAATTACAATGTGTGAATATAAGTGGTAGGACAACTCTGGAGCCCATTTAGAGAGTCACATTGGAATAGCACAGTTGCTTTCAGATACAATGAAATATAATAATAAAGTTGCTCAGTTCACCTGCCAACTGGGGATTTGGCTTTACCATCCACAAATAAGGGAAACCATTCACCTTTTTTTATATTAATTTGTTATAATTAATTGTATAGTTGTAATAATTGTATAGTTATAATACAAAATATACATAGTATAATTGCTTCTAGTTCCATCCATTTACCAGCAAAGCCCATGATGTCATCTTTCTTTACTGCTGCATAGAACTCCATTGTGTAGATGTACCACATTTTTGTTATCCAGTNACACACACACACACACACACACACACACACACACATATATATATATATATATATATATATATATATAAGAAAAATCTACCAAAGATAATAGATACAAATTCATAAAAATATAGCAATTCAGGACTAAGGCTGGGATGAAAAATACCAATGTTAAAAGACCTTAAAAATCCTGTTATCTGATTTATAACTTATATTGGCTTTATTTCATACCAGCTGTACTTTAGAGTCCAGGGAATAAATTGCTAAACACTTGAAAATACTATGTAAAAGGCTTATTACTTTATAATTTGATTCAGATTTTTAAAATACTAAAGCAAATGTGGAAAAACAGTCACCTCAAGTTTAAACTAGTTTTTGTTGTTGTTGTTGTTGTTGTTTGTTTGTTTGTTTTTTGGTCTTTTTGAGACCAGGTCTCCCTGTAGACCCAGCTGGCCTGGAACTAGCTATGTAGATTAGGCTGGCCTTGAATTCACAAAGATCTGCCTGGCTCTGCCTCTGCCTACAAAGTGCTGAGATTTAAGGCCTGTGCCACTCAACACAGCTAGGACAAGTAATTATTAATGGTGAGTTCAATTAATGCCTTTCCTGAAATAAAACCACATATATATTTTTCTTCTAAAAAAAAAACTTACTAAAAAGAGCGTCCTCTGTCACTTGGCTAACTTTTTTTTTCCACTTCAAATACCATTCCTTTAAAAAAATATTTTATTTACTATTTAATTTTATGTGTTTGAGTATATTGCCTGCATGTGAATAAGTGTATCCATGTTGTGCAGTGCCCATAGAGGTCGGAAGAAGGTGTTGGATCCCCTGGAATTGGAGTTAGGGATGGTTGATAGATGTCATGAAGATGCTAGAAGTTGAAACCAGGCCCTCTGTAAGAGCAGCAAGTACTTTAAACAACTGAGCCATCTCGCCAGCCCCAACATTCCTTTATTTATATTATCAGGGCAAGTACTTATTGATAATTATTATATTTTTATAATATCATCTTTATCTTAGTTTAATTTATATGACAATACCTTTCTTCAAAAGTCATATTCCCTGTTACTGTTTTCCAAACTTTTAAAAATCAACGTCTAGTTAGCCAGAATCTATCTGTATGCATTTATAGTTGAACAGTAATTTATCTTTTTAAGTGGACTGCATAATAGATAAAAATACACAATTTTGGTTAAGTGTAGTCCTTTGCTTGTTTTTTCTTTATAGCTGTATTTCATGATAATTTGTCTACTCTTCTTTCTGAATATTTTAATATTCAGATTTTCCTTGTCCTAAATGCTCTTCAATATATTAACTTCATAGCAAATTTACATTGATTTGTATTATCTATATAAAGCATTAGTTTTTGTTATTTTATCTTGTTTATTCTTTTATTTTTATTTATTTTCTTTGGTTGTTTTGAGACAGGGTTCCCCTGTGACCCCAGCTGGCCTGGAACTTACTATGTAGACCAGGCTGGCCTTGAACTCACAGAGATCTGCTTCCCAAGTGCTGGGATTAATTAAAGGCATGTGCTACCACGCCTGGCTTATTTTTCTATCCTTAAAACTGTCTGTTCTGGCCTGCAATCTTGTGCATTACTTTTAATATTCTCTCTACTACATTATACAGTTATGGATGATTAAACAGAAAATTAATATTTGCTTATGAAGCTTTATTCTTTGGTCATTCAACACATCTTAGAATCATTAGCATATTTTGCAATCATTTAATTAGCTACTTCTGCTTAGGTACAGTAATAATTCTATTATTATTACAATTGTTAAATACACAATTTATGGTCCATAATATTCTTGTTTGTTCAGTGCAGTGATAATACATTCTACCTCTTCTAGAGAATAGCCAATGTAGGATGAAGAATAGGCTTTCATTTAAGAAATAAATAAAATTTAATAATAGTCCCAAATTTTAGAGTTTATCATGCTCTATACTTTGTGAGGTATAATATATTGTATGTATCATACCAATTGAAGCATCTATAAGTTAATTATATCCTCACTCTAGACTTCTGAAATATGCATTCTTTTTAATTGTCAAAATATATCATTGAAAACAAGCATCTTCAATCTTTCATCTTACTGAAATATTCTATAGTGTTTTGATGAATTAAAAAGTTTCAATGAACTGAACCATACTGTTTTGAACACTTACAATAAATTTTAACAAAATGAAATGGTCTCTTTTGGAAAATTTACTTTAGTAATAAGATCTGTTTAATTTTGTCTGATGCTGATACTTTGTTCTTAGGTTAAGCAACAATTTTTAATATGTAAAGCATATTTTATGGTATGCTTAGGTAGTAGGAAGTAAAGGAATGGAAAACTCAGCTAAGCATTTGATTTGCATGTTCTTTCAGCTGAATTTTCCACAAAAGATGCTATTTACTTCTTAATAGGTTTTTTTTTTTTTTAGGAGGCCAATGCCTCATCTATTAAGATATGAAGGTTAATAGTTTTTAACCTTAAAAAAATCTGGTATTTAAGAAGATCCTTGAAATGATACAGCCCATATTTAAGAAAAAATGTAATCAAGACATTGTGTTTCTAAATGAAATGAAACAAAAATGATGTTGAGATTAATAATTATGTAGAAGTATAGTAGTTGAAAAACAGTGATGAGATAACTCAATTTGAAAGACAATAAACTTTAATTTAATCCTAATTTTATATAAACTCCTTACTTTATGGGCCTTAGCAAGTTTTAACTTTCTAGTGTTAGTCTGGTGGAAGGAAAAATACTATTTCCCATGATTGACTTGGGAAGAATGTGACACTCAAATATATATATTAGGATATGTTTGTCCTTCCTAGCATAATATTCAGCTATGTTCAGATTACTTTAATCATAAAATTCATACTTCTTAATTCATAAAATTAAGGACAGTGTCATGGATTCTAGGAACTGATTATAGAACATTTTTCCAATTCTGTAATAGTACATATACAAAAGGACTGGCTCAAAAAAATAGAGAAATGAGACATTTGCATTAATCTTTTTCTGTTTAGCTTTTTTTTTAAAATTTTTTATTTATTTATTTTTGTATGTGTATGAATGTACTGTCTGCATGCAGGTTTGTGCACCCGTGTCGTGCAATGCCGCGGAGGTCAGAAGAGGGTGTCGGATTCCCCTGGAACTGGAGTTAAAGACGGTTCTCAGCCGCCATGTGGGTGCTGGGAATCGAACCTGGGTCCTCTGCAAGAGCAGTCAGTGCTCTTAACCGCTAGGCCATCTCTCCAGCCCTAGCTTTTAAAATTTAATGACGGGGAAAACACTTTGCACTTTAGCAATCAGAAATGTGATACATAAATATGAATATATAGAATATTATTAAAAATAAGCCGATATAAAAAAACTGGCTTTAATTCTCTATTTTATGAAAATAATATTATAGCAGTATGAATTATATGTGTGGCAACAATTGGAGGATGTGAATCCAGGGGCTAGATTCTCAGAAACATTTTTAGAAGCTGCAGGAATGGGAAGTCAGAGTTAAGTCATAAATTACTCAGTCAAAAATTTAATTTTATTATTATATTTATGTTATTTTTAAAACTTCTAACTTTTGAAAAGATGTATTTGAGGGAAAGCCAAGCATATTAAAAGTCTGAACTACCTCTTACAAAAAATATAGTTGTTAATTATTTACTGGCTCCATGATGTACACACAATGTTGAGTGGCAATAAGCTGATGTTTTCTTTCAAAATATGTCTTATGTACATGCCATCAGCTCTAATGTTTATATGATGTTACATGATGGAATTCTTGGTGAAGATACCTGATGCTAATTATTTGCAAACAATATATGGCATAATTATTACAAAAGAATTTGAGTTTAGAGAAATCTATTAACTCTGAATAGATGTGTCCAATGGCCAGATTATCTATGACATTCTTTTTTTTTTTTTTAATTATTATTTATTTTTTTGTATGTGTATGAATGTATTGTCTGCATGCAGGTCTGTGCACCCGTGTCGTGCAATGCCGCGGAGGTCAGAAGAGGGTCTCGGATTCCCCTGGAACTGGAGTTCTCCTGGAATTGGAGTTAAAGACGGTTCTTAGCCGCCATGTGGGTGCTGGGGATCGAACCCGGGTCCTCTGCAAGAGCGTCGGTGCTCTTAACCGCTAGGCTATCTCTCCAGCCCCCTATCTATGACATTCTAACATTGATCATTTTCCTTGAAAACTGAAATTAAATCACTATGGTCTTCTTCCTTGAACCCAGCAAGTAATTTATAATCTTGTGGACACATCCAATAATTGGCAAAAGACATGCTCAGATTAGCTCCAAACAGACGTTTCATAAAGAGGTTATTACATCATTTTATCATATCAGAAGCACTGATTTTGAAAATCTCTTATTTTACATTGGGGGTCCAAAATACTATTAAATTAACTGTAGTGTAGGTCATGTGGCTTGCAGGTCCTTTATACTGACAAATTAATCTTTATTTCATAAACATGAACATGAAGCCACAACTAAAAAAAAAGGAGTGGGGGAGAGAAAGAAGAAGAGATGGAGATGAGAGGACAAACCAATCAGATTTGGAATACCAGTCAGCAAAATTTTTAGGGGAAAGAAACATCACCAAGTGAAATCGTACATTTACTCTGAGAGAGTATCCTTTCCCATTGACTTCTAGGTGATCTCTGAGCTCCTGCAGCTTTCGATGGAGCTACGTGTAAACATCAGAAAATGAATTGAAAAGGCAGCTTGTTTTCTTTTCAGTTTTTCTTTTTCCTTTTAAAAATAAAATCATAACATTATACATTTCTCACTGCCTTTGGCAATCATTTCAAAACATTAAAGATCTTTCTATAAAATCATACATTTACAGCAAACTTGTGACTTGGAAACTATTTTATTTTGTTCAGTCACAATCTTTACCCATCAAAGCATTAGTGAAAGTTGATACTATAGCTATTCTTATGATGTAGAGATTCGCTCTAAAAATTTCCAAGGTTATAGTATGTTCTACATATCTAAAATCTGAATTTATAAATGCCATTTATGTTTAGTTAACTAACAGTAATTTAAAAAAGCTTATAATGTATCTTCTTAGTTGAATCTATAATCCATAGTCTGAACACTAATGGATTTTTTTTGTCTCTTGAAGACAAAGGTAAAGTATGATACCTCACAGGTAGGCAGTGAGGAATGCTATTGATATCACTACATTTTATTGATTGAATAACCTAAGCGGTCTACTTTTTGAAGTAGGCATACACTCACATCCCATCCTTTAGTGAAATAACATTTCACTAATTTAATAAAATAGCCATTCATGATAAGAGTTTGTTAAAGAACAGAAAGGATGGTTTTTCGTTAAAAAAGAACACAACATAGAAACACACCTTCATCCATGTGGACTCATGTTTGCACGTACTCATAAATAAACAATCAACAAAAAATAAAAGAAGGCAGAAGAGTCAAGGAAAGACCACAGAAGGTTGTATTTCATAACTTGCTAAATGGAAATAAATTGGAGATATGGATAATTTTGAAATGACTCAGTATTAGGCTTTAAAATAGTTAATGAATTTTATGACATCTTGGTGCACTGATTTTCTGGCATTTTGACTAATTTAATAGTTGCCTTTGCTGTGAGGACAAATGGGACTGAGATATGAAAACAGTGGTTATTTTATTTGGCATATTTTTATAGTTGAACAGTTTTCTAGCTTGTATTTATGGTGGCAGCATTAAAAGTGATCAGTGATTGTGTCTGTTTCTTAAGGGTAAAAACTTGTTTATCTCTTCATTGTGATTAAATGTTAAAAAGTATCAAGTGCCCAATACATATATTGATCAAGTTGCACTTAACCATGAACAAATAGGATTTTCAAGTGAGAAATCTTAATTGTATATTAGTATATTATGTAAAAAAGTGGGCAAAAATTTAGATATACATGTTTCTGCCTATTATACAAATTTTTAAAGTAAAAAAAATCAAAAGGGATTAAGAGTGCTTAAACATTAACAGCTGTATGTGGATCTATTATACCAGCATCATAACCACTACTCTCTAGTTCTTAAGATTATGTATAGTCAATATATGTTATCAACTCATAATAATTTTATTCTGGAATAAACAACTAATAATGACACTGAAATACTCTCTCTCTATATATATATATTACAAAATAAGTTAAAAAGGGAGGTGACATTCTGAAAATATATTAGTTCTCTGTTTAAGAGGAACTTAATAGACAATCAGTGACATCAGTCAGAGGAACGGTTTACTCTAGAACCCCAAATCACAGGCACCTGTAATGAGGCAGTTGCCCTTTCTTGTTTGAGGTGCTTTTCAAAGATAGTTATTTGGCAGCTTGCCTTCAGCTGGTTGCTCTATATGTAGCTGAAACAAAAAAAATAATATGACCCAACAGCCAATAAAAATATTAAAATAAAAAAAATGGGATGGTGAAAAATGGAAAAAGCCCCCTTCCTCCCACCACCCTCCAAAAAGGAAGAAGTGTAGGCTATAGACGAAATCTTGCCAAAAAATGTTAGAAACATATTTACTTTGAGGGATCCAACTCTACTAGCAACTCCTTTGCTTTCATCCGGCCGTCTAATTTGCTACAATGAGGGAAGATGGGTAAAAAAGACAGAATAAAGAAAAAGTGAACTTAAATTTTTTTCTACATATTAGTAAGCAATACATGCAAAACATCAATTGACTTAGGAACCTCTTACAAGACTAAGGAGTTAACTAACCCAGATGCTCTATTACATGCTCTGTAAACAGGTCTCTAAAATTCAGTTTCTGGTATGACACTATTCCTGAGATGAGGAAATTGACACTTACTTTTGGTTATCTTGGGGACTTCTGATGAAGCAGTATCTGGAGTAGTGTTACATTTGCATTTGGCTTACAAAAAACAAAGAATTACAAATATACCTATGCACTTTTTCTCTTTCAGTGTTTACATGTCTATTCTATTGTATACTAGAAAACATCAATGGTATGACAAGAAACATGAGTGTTTTTAAGTGGAAAGATCAGTCCTGACAAGCATCATTCTTATGGTGACAGTGAGGCTCCTTTGCTTGCCAACCCAAGCATGGAGGTGGTCAGCTGTCACTGTGATTCCCGATTAAACAATCATGCTGCCCAATCAGAAAATTTTAATGCCAGACCAATGTTAGATATATGCACTCCTTTGAGGCTTTCTATTATTACATTTGAATTTTTTCTCAGACAAATTGGGGAAATAAATCCTGGTCAGGTGGTGCACACTTATAATTCTACTTCTCAGGAGGCTGAGGCAGGCAGAATGATCACAAGTTCAAGGTCAGCCTGAGTTACACAAGGAAACTGCACACACCACACACACACACACACACACACACACACTATTTTCAATTTTGGTTCACACACTACATAAATGAATTAAAAAAAGGTTTTCAAGCCAGAGTATCTTGATAGGTAAGTTATTTTAAAAAAGAGATTTCTGATCACAACTAATTTTTTATTTCACTTTAAGATGGTCTCAAATCTGATCAGGATGAGCCAAGTAAATTGTGATGTTCCTTCTCTTAGGAGATATACAACTATTTGCAAGATGCCAAATCCCAGGCATTAAAACACTTAGGAAAATAATAAACCTGACCACATTATGAAATTGTATTCTCTGGAACCAGGATGTAGATTGCTTATTTCTGTTAGGATATTTCTGATAGCATATGGAAATTACTGAAGAATATTGAGAAAATGGAGTTTCTTGAAAAAACTCAAGCATATTTGTACAGAAAAATTTCATAAACATTTCATGTGGTTTTTGCTGATTCTTTAGTATCAACTAATGTTATCACAAGAAGATAAATCACCAATTCTTGTTTTCTTAGTAAAATGGAAAATTTACAAAAAATAGAGATGAAATATCCTATTTTTTTCTGCATTCTTATTATCTCAAAGAACATCTTGGGCTGGAGAGATGGCCTAGCGGTTGGGAGCGCCGACCGCTCTTGCAGAGGACCCAGGTTCGATCCCCAGCACCCATATGGCGGCCGAAAACCGTCTGAAACTCCAATTCCAGGAGAACTCCAGTTCCAGGGGAATCCGAGACCCTCTTCTGACCTCCGCGGCGTTGCACGACACGGGTGCACAAACCTGCATGCAGAAAGTGCATTCATACACATACAGAAATAAATAAAATTAAATAAAAAAAATCTTAAAAAAAAAAAAAGAACATCTTATAATAAAGGGTGTTTTCCATCTTAAATGGAGACTCATGGTATCTGGAGTACAAAGATAGTCCTGGTAGTTTCCTAGAAAAATACTGAATGCTGGGGCTGGAGAGATAGCCTAGCGGTTAAGAGCACCGATGCTCTTGCAGAGGACCCGGGTTCGATCCCCAGCACCCACATGGCGGCTAAGAACCGTCTGTAACTCCAATTCCAGGAGAACTCCAGTTCCAGGGGAATCTGAGACTCTCTTCTGACCTCCGCGGCATTGCACGACACGGGTGCACAGACCTGCATGCAAACAATACATTCATACACATACAAAAATAAATAATAATAAAAAAAATTAAAAAAAAAACACTGAATGCCTCATAATACTTGCTAAAAACTTTTACAAACCCAAATGACTACAATTTTCAGCATTACCTTTTTCTAAGTCAAGTAACATGAATTATTTTCATGGTTATATGGAAGCTAATAAAAGTTATTAATATTTTAATTTAAAATATTAATAATTTAAAGTTGTATTCTCTTAATAGGCCTGGAAATATGTACAACTAGAAAAGGCTTGGTGTATATAGAAAGATGATTATGTACTTATAAATGTGTATGCCCATATGTCTTTCTATTTTTGAAATGATTTGTTTGAGACAGAAGCTTGCAGTCTGGACTGGAACTTACTGTACAGCTCAGGATGGCCTCCAACTCATAATCCTTCTGCTTCAACATTCTGAATGCTAGGATTATAGGTATGCCTGGTTTTATGGAGAAATTTTGCCTTTTACTATATTTATAGATCAATGATGTTTTCAAAATTGCTTCAGTTCTAAATGCATGGGTGAGTACAGAAATACAAATAGTCTACAGCCCTACCACCCTGAACTTGCCTGATCTCATCTGAGTGTGGACACTAAACTGGGTTGAACCTGGTTAGTACTTGGGCAGGAGAAACTTAGATAGACTACAGTGCTGTGTTTTTTTTTTTTTTTTAAATTTTTTTAAATTTAATTTTATTTATTTCCGTATGTGTATGAATGTACTGTATGCATGCAGGTCTATGCACCCGTGTCGTGCAATGCCGCGGAGGTCAGAAGAGGGTCTCGGATTCCCCTGGAACTGGAGTTCTCCTGGAATTGGAGTTTCAGACGGTTTTTGGCCGCCATGTGGGTGCTGGGGATCCAACCTGGTTCCTCTGCAAGAGCGGTCGGCGCTCTTAACCGCTAGGCCACCTCTCCAGCCCCTACAGTGCTGTTTTAAACATGGACTTTTGAGAGCAGTTTTATAAGGTTTGAGTATCAATTTTATGACCACAATCTGCCTTTGAAACTGTTATGGAAGAAATATTTTAAGAGAATGAATGCAGTTTTCAAAGAGATTGCAATTTAAGTTTCACATGACTTTTTGTGGCCCTTAAAACAGATAATAAAATACCTACTACCTCCAAATTTCAGAATTGTCTTTATAAACTAAAACTTAAGTGACATGAAAAATGAAATTGATAGATTGTGTGTGTGTGTGTGTGTGTGTGTGTGTGTGTGCGTGCGTAGGGGCATGTGGGCAACGATAGGTGGTGTTTCTCAGGTGCCATCTACCACTTTCTGTTCAGACCTAATTTTCCTTTGGCCTGGATCTTTCCAAGTAAAGTAAGCTGGCTGTCCAGCAAGCCCAAGGGATCTACCTGTCATTGCCTTGCCAGCACTAGCATTACGAATACATACTACTAAGCTAGGCCTTTTTCTTTATTCATTTGAGTCAGGCAAAACTCAGATCCTCATGCTTGCAAGGAAAGTAGTTTACTGAACAGGCTATCTCCACAGGTGGAAATAAATGGATTTGAAAATGTTCTTAACTATCTAGTCAAATTTTAATGATCGATTATAATAAAGCAGTACGAAGGAAAATTGACAGCTAATCCAAATGCTTATCCTTTGATAATAATTTAATAAGTCACAAGAGAATAGCATTTAAATAAGGGGAATTAATTTACTTTACAATTAAAAACTTACCTTGTTAGCTACTTTTATACTACTTTTGTATGAGGCTAAACCTCCTTGGGTGAGATTAAATTGCAAAATGTTTATATGAAGATTTAAAAATACTTTACTTCAGATATATACTATATTAAAATCAATAATGGTACCTAGACAGTGATGTAATGCAGATTTGAATTATGATGTTCATTCTGTAAGTTAACTTAAAATCCTGAGTTTTCTGACAATATACATCTCTTTTTAAAAATTTTTAAAAATTAATTTATTATTTTTTTATGTGTATGAATGTACTGTCTGCATGTAGGTTGGTGCACCTGTGTCATGCAATGCCATGGAGGTCAGAAGAGGGTGTCGGATTCCCCTGGAACTGGAGTTAAAGATGGTTCTTAGCTGCCATGTGGGTGCTGGGAATTGAACCTGGGTCCTCTGCAAGAGCAGTTGGCGCTTTTAACTGCTGAACCATCTCTCCAGCTCCAACAATATACATCTCTCAATGGAACAAATTTTACTTTTTACTATATAAGAAAAATATTTAAAAGCATTCACAGGAATCAAAGCTATTTTCCAAAAATAAAACCCAGTATTTATAATTTCTTTATCATATTTCTATAGTTTACTTCTCTGTCTTCCAGTAATTTGCACGAAACTCCATTGTGTGCCAAGAGAAGTAAAAATTCCACTTTAAAAGATACAAATGACCTAATGAGAAGCTAAGATATTTTCAGTTGATAATCTCAAACTTTATGGACTAGAAGAGTAAAGAGGAATTAAGTAAGTAAATGTAAGTTTAAAAATATTGTTTGGAGACTAAGAAAGGCTAAAAGAATAACATTTATTCAGTTGGAATAGGAATCAAATCAAAGGAATCTGATTATAAGATAGGAGGGACTGGAAAGGCTATTCCTTGCATATCTATACATATGTATATACATTATTTCTGACATTATCAAGTTGTACACTAGGATCCATTCTCAATATTGGAACACATTGAATGAATCCTCAATATCTGATACATAGTGTAATAAATTTGCATATTCAATGCTAGTTTTTCCAACTTTGGACCTATAATTTTTAAAGGTGTAAGTAAGCTAATATAAATTCTAAAAAAAACCCTCTGTATCATTAAGCTGAATTCATAAAGATGTAAAAATGAACTGATATCCATGTAAATTATGGGAATTATGTATTTAAAAGTTCTGCATAAACTTTCAACAAACCTAAAATCAACACAAGTTCCTAAATTTGATGAAGAGAAATCTACAAAACAGTTTTCAGAAGATCACCTACAGCATTGTTTATATTAACGGCAAATAAAAAGAAATTGAAAAATACCTAAAATAGAGAGTGATAAAAAGTATGCTATGTATTTTAATTAGAATAAGAAATTGTAATCAAAATTTTGTAAAGATACAGCAAATAAAGGTGTCCATAATATAAAGATGTTAATATTACTACATGAACAAGATAGGTTAAATGTTATAGACATTTTAATAATTGGTGAGTACCTACATCTCAAACATTTTGAGGAGGGTTTTATAAGCAGTTTTAAATTTTATTCTTAGAACAACCATATGAGGCAAATAGCATTACATTTGTCATTTTATATATTATTAAGGTTATAAAGATTGTGCTGTTCACCAATACCTTCACATTAAAAAATACCTGAATGTGCAGAAGAAATAAAGGCAACAGGATGAGATATAGAAAAATTTTAAGAAAGCTATAAGCAGAGCTTAATGGGCCATGGTGGTGGGAGTGAGAAAGACCAGAATGTCAACAGAAACTGCAGTGAAGACGAGGCTCATAAGCTTTCAGAAAGAAACAAGGACTCTATGGGAAACCGGGGTAGAAACTATTTTTGTTACAGTCTGGTAAAGAAAGTGCCTTTGGGTCAAAAGCCCACCACTCAAAGGTTCCAGGGTATAAAAGGACAAACTCCAGTACTTGAGATGATATAACCTCCAGACTGCTGGTGAATAGATACTACTAATGGGGAAATGTTTCCTCAGGTTCAGTAATGCAAGTGAAGTCACTGCTGCTGTCAGCAGAATTTGGCATTATCCACATGGTGCTAGGCTGACAATGTGAGGAATGCAAGAGTCATGGTATCCTAAAGCCTTATTTCAGGGTTCCAAAAACAGGATTACAGGACTTGGGAATGTATAGCGGAGTTGAATTCTCTACAAACATGCACTGACAGGCCATTGTGAAGGTAAAGATGAAGGTGAAGCCAAAGTTGCAATGGAGGCCCAGGCTGTTGGAGATGCTTAAGAACATGGAACATAATCCCAGGCCTTGGGAGGCAGAGACAGGCAGAGCTGTGAGACTGAGGCCAGCCTAGTCCACTTATTGACTTTCCAGGCAGGCTGGGACTAGGGAGACCCTGTCAAACAACAAGAATAACAACAAAACAAAAAAACAAAGCAAACAACAAAACAAGAACATGGAACATTTATTGAGGAAAGCTCCAGACAACAAGTGGAGCTTGTGTAAGAGAGTTTAGGAGTGCTGCAAGTGGCAGAGTTGTAGATGTTGGTCTATCCAAGCCCATTGGAACCTAGATGAAGCCATCACAAGTCCCAGGTGTCAAGTAGGGGCCAAAGGGCTTACTGTTCACTCCACTGGTTTTTTCTTTTCTTTTCTTTTCTTTCTGTCTTTTCGAGACAGGGTCTCCCTGTAGCCCCAGCTGTCCTGGAATTCGCTATGTAGACCAGGCTGGCCTTGAACTCACAAAGATCCGCCTGCCTCTGCCTCCCAAGTGCTAGGATTAAAGGCGTGTGCCACCATGCCCGGCTCATGGGTTTTTATTTTGTTTTTTTCGAGACAGGGTCTCCCTGTAGAAATGACACACTTTATTTTTTATTTATTTATTTATTTATTTATTTATTTATTTATTTATTTATTATTTATTTATTTATTTATTTATTTATTTATTTATTTATTTATTTATTTATATGAATGTACTGTCTGTATGTAGGTTGGTGTATCCGTGTCGTGCAATGCTGTGGAAGTCAGAAGTGGGTGTCGGATTCCCCTGGAACTGGAGTTAAAGACTGTTCTCAGCTGCCATGTGGGTGCTGGGAATCGAACCCGGGTCCTCTGCAAGTGCAGACGGCACTCTTAACTGCTGAGCCATCTCTCCAGCCCCCTCTTTGCCATTATTTATTGAAGTCTTTGAATCTCAGAACTTTTGGACTTTTGAACAATGTAGGGGCTTTGAGGTTGTACTAAAATGTACTTTGCATTATGAGATATCCACAAAACCAGGGAGACCACGGGCAGAACGTTATGGTTTAAATGTGAAATGTTCCCCCACAAGGAGAAGTGCTTAAACATGGTCTCTAGCTGGTGATGTACTTTTGGGAGATGGTAGAACTTTCAGGAGTTAGAGCTATATGGAGGAAACAGATATGGAGGGCAGTCCTAGAAGGTTGTAGCCTAGCCTCATTTCTACTCTGATGGCTCTGCTTCTGATCCATAGAGACAGAACAAGTGGTACTATAAGCTCTTGTCACCAGACACCATGCTTTCACTGCCATAATGGACTGTACTCCCTTAAATCATGAGCCAAAATAAGTCCTTCATCCCTTAAGTTGTTTCTGTCAGTTATGTTAGCCACATAACTACTTTATTATTATGCGTAAGTCCACAACATATAATTACACCATATCCTACAGAAGGAGGACCTTAAATTCAAGGCCAGCCTGAGGATAAATGGTAAGATCCTATCTCAAACAAAACACAACAGCTTAAAAAATATTCCTGGCAGCTGAGCTTGGTATGGCATTCAGTATAGTTAAGCTATAGTTAGCTTTTGTGATAAATATAGTTCTATGAACATTAAGTAATTATAAGGAATTGGAGGATATGGTCAAGTTGATAATTAAGAACTACCATTACAGAGGATATTTAACCTCGATAATCACTACATATAAAAAGAACTGGTGACACAGAGACAAATGAAGAAATAATGTAAAATTCTGTATAAACAGGTGTCACTGAAGAACAAAAGAGAATTTACTAAAATATATTTTAATTACTGATTTATCACAATGCATGATTCTAATTAGGTTGTGCCCATCTTTCAACTTTAATATTTTATTTATTATTTTTATTTTTTGTGTATCACTGTATTGCCTGCATATGCATAAGTGCACCTGTGTTGTACAGTGCCTGAAATCATAGAGGGTGCTGGATCCCCTGGCACTGGAGTTATGGATGGTTCTTAGCCACCATGTGGGTGCATGGAATTGAACCTGAGTCCTCTGCAAGAGCAGTCAATGCTCTTAATCACTGAGCCATCTCTCTAGGCCCAGTGCCCAATCTTTTAAAGAAAAAAAAAAAATAAGCAAGCCATCTTTTAAATTTCAAGCATCTGTTTTGCTAGTAAACCAGAGTAAATAGCAAAAAAAACCCCCACATACAAAACAAACAAACAAGCAAACAAACAAGCAAACAAAAAACCCATTCATTTATAAAGATGTAGATGCTATACAATAAGGAACGGGAAAAATCAGCTGCAGAAATACCTGTAGGTATAAGATATTTAATACAAATGATTAAAAGAACCTGGAATGTCCCAAGAATGTCAGTTGAATACTGATATATGTCAGTGCTAGTACACATATTTAATCTGATTTTTAAAGAAATGTTGAAAACATGTATATTTTACTTAAGATTATTCTTTTCCTCTCTCTCTACTTTTCTTCCTACTTTGTCTTTATTTTTGTAGTGCTAGTTAGTGAACCCAGACCCTTGTGCTTTCTAATCAAGTGCTCAAAGAGCTAGCCATACTCCTCAGGCATAAAAATATCTCTCAAAGAAATTTTTTTTGGTCTTTTCAAGACAGGGTCTCCCTGTAGCCCAGATGGCCTGGAACTCGCTATGTAGACTAGGCTGGCCTTGAACTCACAGAGATCTACCTGCCTCTGCCTGCCTCTTGAGTGCTGGGTTCAAAGGCCTGTGCCACCATGTCTGGCAAAAGTTCACATTTTAAATGTTCCAAACTAACTAAAAAGTAAGAAAATCCAAGTTATACCTCCAAAAATACTATTTTTCAAGAACTAGGTTATTACATAAAAGAGGAATTTGTGCATACTAATTAGTTTTCAGGATATCCCGGGAAGCATTGGTTGTTACCCAACTGCAGAAGTAGTATTACACTAAAAGCAAGTGCTGTTAAATGAAAGGTAAAATTTTGGGCCTTCTATCTTCAAAAGACTTCATGAAGTGTTCTCTCATTTTTAATCAATGAGAAGTAACCCAGGAATCAGTCTAGAACTCAGAGTCAGAATAAATTATTTTCCTTAAGACCAGATCTTTTTGGTTGAGAATAATATTATAATAATACAACCTCTATGAAAAATACGGAAGAAATAATATTTAACACACATCAATTTTTCTTTCTTTGTTTCTTTCTTTTTTTGAGACAGTGTCTCCCTGTATCCCCAGCTTGAACATTTTATGTATACCAGGCTAGCCTTGAACCCACAGAGATCCTCTGTCTCTGCCTCTGGAGTGCGGGGATTAAAGGCTGATGGTGCACCACCATTCACAGTCAGAATATTTTCAATACATCATTTTTGAGCCAGAATATTTTTAAGACACATGCCAGTTTAGTCATTAGATCGTACCAGTGCTTTTTCAAATGGAGACCCATGGAAGCTCCTGAAACCCTTTCAGTAGGCCAATTTTACTAACAGAATTAAGACATTATTTTCCTTTTCCCCTATAATATTTGCAGTGATGGCACAAAAGCAATGGTGGACTGACAGTGTGGTATAAATCAAGCAACATGGACCCAAATAGCAAAGTCCTTATAATATTATATGCTAATTTACATAATTTATGTAATTTAAAACAGGGCTAGTTTTATTTACTATTGTCCTCAATGAAACATAAATGTTGTTTAAACAAATTTAAACTTAACTTTTGTTATGAAAAATGGGAAATATAAGATATATATTTTATACTAACAGGGCACATTGTCTCAAAGAAAAAATGCTCCACAGAACTTAAATTTTATGTTGAACTACCTCAATTTTATAGAGAACATTATTTTTTCTTGAAAACATTAAGGAATAATTGCTAAAGAAAAATTATTCAGAAATTTTTAGTAGATATTTTCTTACAAATGAACTGTTAGACTTTTTATGATGAACTATGCAAACATTTGGAAAAATGTGTATTTTCAAATGACCAATACATGTTTTCCATTATTCCAGGAGAAAAATTCACTCGAAATAAAAGACAAATGGATTTTAATGTATCAGAATATGGAATGATACTATACAGGGTTTTAGATTTTACATTTTAGGTAACCTTTAAAAACAATTATAAATTTTTGGTGTGATATTTTATTTTATTTTATTTTATTTTTTTTTAAATTTTTTTTATTTTTGTATGTGTATGAATGTACTGTCTGCATGTAGGTTTGTGCACCCATGTCGTGCAATGCCTGGGAGGTCAGAGGGTCTCGGATTCTCCTGGAACTGGAGTTCTCCTGGAATTAGAGTTACAGATGGTTCTTAGCCACCATGTGGGTGCTGGGGATCTAACCCGGGTCCTCTGCAAGTGCAGTCCGTGCTCTTAACCGCTAGGCTATCTCTCCAGCCCCTGGTGTGATATTTTAAAAAGTCCACAATTACCTCAAATGTTAAATATTGTATTTCCTTTTCTAACTGCACAGCTTTGTGAGGCTGGATTTGTTCTTCCATATTCTTCAACTAATTAAAGATCACAGCAGACTGAATACACGATCAAATATAGGAATCATCCTCTATTAAGAGAGCCAACAATTATAATTAAAAAAATTGCAAACAGTGCCATTCTTTTCAGTATATATAAAATATATACATTTAGTTTTGGAAAGCATATTTTTAAAATAAAAATGAGATTTATGTTAACATGTAAAGACTTGGTGCTTTAAATCCAATAAAAAGTCTAAATTTGATTAAGAAATGTATGAAATGTACAGAAGTTCAATAAAAAGTAATGAGGCATCAAAAAAAGTCTGCATTTTAACTTCTAATACTTTAAATATCGCTTGACACAACCCACATTAACAGAATCTATTTGGATTTCTTTTTTTTTTTTTTTTTTTGGTCTTTTCGAGACAGGGTCTCCCTGTAGTCCCAGCTGTCCTGGAACTCACTCTGTAGACCAGGCTGGCCTTGAACTCACAGATTTCTTAGTAATTTTAAATGTAGGGATCTGGAGGCAAATAAAATTTGAGAATTTCTGGATTTTGCCAGTCATGTAGATAATATTCTTATTTAATATCCCCCAAGTACATAGGAAATCCCCCAACTGATCATAAGAAATTTTTTTGTTGTTAAAATGTATATATATTTAAAGTTTTTATTCTTTTTTAAAAATTTTATTTACTTTTTTATGTGTATGAATGTACTGTCTACATGTAGGTTTGTGCACCCATGTTGTGCAATGCCGTGGAGGTCAGAAGGGGGTGTTGGATTCCCCTGAAACTGGAGTTAAAGACGGTTCTCAGCCACCATGTGAGTGCTGGGGATTGAACCTGGGTCCTCTCTCCAGCCCTAAAATGTATAATTTTATCACAGTATTAATGCAGTCCTTTTCAGCATTCTTGCTGTTTGTTGATACTATATGTAGAACTCATATGTTTCTTAAGTCATTAACAGGTGAATAGATACTAACATGCTAACATTGAAATGATTTCAGATAAAACCAAAGAAAACTGATGTTTAGACTCTTACAGATCTAGAAAATCATTTTTGGGCATCAGTCAGTACCTTGATTTAGGGTAGTATAGCAACTCAATAAGATCAAAGAGACCTGTGAATCTTAGATTTAGTCAATGAACCAGCTATATCACTTGATTAACTCTGTTATTCAAAAAAATGGCAACAATGTGGCAGAGTTTATAAACATGAACATCATGAGGGAAATTCTCATAGAGAATAAAATACGGTATTAGATTAATGTCATTTTTATAGGTAAAGGAAATCACACTGCCTTTCAGACTCACACATTGAAGACTTCTCAGTGTAAAAGAACAGTTCATCTAACGTAATATAAATCCTTTTTCTTTCTTTTTTGAGTGTGTGTGTGTGCGCGTGTGTTATGCATTCCTGTGTGTACAAGTTCAAATAAATATGTGTGGGTATATGTTTGCATGAAGGTGCACATGCATGTGTGTGGAGTCCCAAGGTTGACATCAGATGTCTTCTTCAATTTCTCTGCACCTTATATTGAGGTAGGATTGGTTACTCTGAACCTAGAGCTTAGTCTAGCCAGCCACTTTGGTCTGGGGATCCCTTGTCTCAGACTCCCAACAAGTTGGAACTACAGAGGGGTAGCCACTGGGCTCTTCTGTGAATGCTGGGATTAGACATCTGGTCCTCATCATTGAGCTTTATCCATCGAGCCCACACCACCTACCCCTGAATAATGTAAATTATTTTTTGAAAAATAACAAAAATAAAAACAAAAATGAAAACAAACCTAGCTATGTGTGGTGGCACCTGCTTTTAATTCCACTCTGAAGGTGGAGACAGGCAGGTCTCTGTGAGATGGAGGCCAGACTGGTCTCCATAGCAGGTTCAGGGCTAGCTGGGACTATAGGGAGACCTTGTCTTAAAAAAATAAACACATACAAAGAAAAGAAAACCAAATAAAAATAGAAATGTAAAAAGAGGCTCTAATTGTCCATTCTGTTTGAATACAAGATTAGACAGTAATATATTAAAGGAATATGGCATTCGTGTAAAGATTTTAATTATATATATTTAAATAACCTCATCAATTTTATTCAGTTAGGTATTAATAGTGTTTACAATTTTCATTCTAAGCATAACAAAAAATTTCCTGGTAACTCTGTACAAAATTCTTTTCCTTCCTACCTATCACAACATTCTTTTCTAATTTTCAAGGGACAGGGGAATATGTGACTGAAGATTGCATCTATCTTATAAAAGTTAAAATTCAGATGCTTGAGGAATATAAAGGTAATAAAATTGATCCTAAAATATTCTCCATCTTAATATTCAAAGGGAATGATTTTAGTTTTTCCTCTTTTGCTCTAGTCAGTATTTTCTACCTTAAGCTCTTAATTTGCTTCCTAAAGATGCTGCTGTTCTTCATAATTAGTGTCAGCACTTATATAAGTTGTAAATTGTGCTCACTTAAAGAGTTCTCTCTTATAGAATTATTCTTTCATCAAATAAGTTTTTGGAAGACCATCATCATTTTGCAACTCAAGTGATCAAAATTTCTTTAAATAGAATCTACTTAGTATTTGATTTCTTTGGCTTCAACACTATTTTTGAAAGGCAAAAAGCCCAAGTCTGTTCTTAAAAGATTCTTCAGTGTTACAAAGAGGAATAACATTCATTTTGGTAAGAATTCAATTAGAAAATGTCTGATAGAAAAGAAAGTAATTTCCTGATTAAAAAATACTATGCTATTTATTTCACCAAATAAGCATTTGCTTGGGAAAACATCATTCTATGAAAGAATACCTGTTATCTTTTATTTTATTTATTTTTTTAAACATTCTTTTTAAAAAAAATTTTTTTATTAATTTTATTTATTTCTGTATGTGTATGAATGTACTGTCTGCATGCAAGTCTGTGCACCCGTGTCGTGCAACGCCGCGGAGTTCAGAAGAGGGTCTCGGATTCCCCTGGAACTGGAGTTCTCCTGGAATTGGAGCTTCAGACGGTTCTCAGCCGCCATGTGGGTGCTGGGGATCGAACCCGGGTCCTCCGCAAGAGCAGTCGGCGCTCTTAACCGCTAGGCCATCTCTCCAGCCCCACCTGTTATCTTTTAATACATAAATGTCTTTACTAGATTGTAAGGCATGAAGCACAAAAAACAAAAATCAAACCAAAACAGTGTATTTTACACACAGACTTTGTTCTTGTTAAAGTTGGAAGAATATCAACAGATCAAAGCATAATCAAAGATAAAATACATAGTGCATATACAAAATGTTAATTAGCAATAATTTATAAAATAGTTTATTATTTAAAAATTATGTATATTTATGTGTTTCTGTATGTGGGTATGTATACATGAGTGCAGTTACTTGCAGAGGTCAGATATATTGGAGCCTCTGGAGCTTGAGTTATAGGCAGTTGTAAGCTACCCAGTGTGGGTGCTGGGAATCAAATTCAGGTCATCTGGAAAAGCGGTATGCTCTCTTAATTGATGAACGATTGCTGTCTAGCCTCTAAATAATGTTTAATATTGTCATTACCTAGAGAAATAAATGCATACATGCAAACAGACGGAAAGTCTTTCTTAAACACTGCTTAAACACTGCCCTTAAATGTAAAGAATGAAAGGATGAAATTATTAGGTTTCAGGCATAACTGTTTGTATTTTTATTTTGTTTTTGGGACAGAGTCTTGCTATTTAGCTTAGGCTGGTCTTGAACTGAGGATCCTCTTGCTTCTGCCTCTTGAATGCTGGGATTATAGGTATGTGCTATCATGATTTTGATTTTTTTTCAGTGCTAGGAGTAGAACCCAAGGACTTAAACATGTTAGACAAGCACTCTACTGCTAAGCTATACCCCAAATTTTCCATTTGGGTTTCGATAATCAGTTGATGCTTCTGAAGATTATTCCCCAAATATTTTGTACTCCTGTTGATAAGTCGTATAATTTAATTTACTTTACTATAATGTTTAGTTACTGATTTTATTGTTTGTGAAATTAGGATATATTGTCTACTTGTTCACCATTGCTTTTCTATCACGAGGCAAAGACTTATTTAATAAATAAACTTGTTTTGGGGACAGGTAATCCCAGTCTCAAATAAGACACAAAGCTCAGAAATATTAAGCAACTTGCCTAGTGTAGTAAGGTTATTCAGTAGAGAAGGAAGTACTGGAATCTTGGTCTTCTGTTGCCAAGTCAAGTGAGCTTTCTAAAGCTGATTATTCAAGACTGTACTGGATTTCTGAATCAAAGAAAATTCATTTGTACATAATATCTGTATATGATAGACTACCTGCTTAAAACATAGAAAGGTGATTTCTATAGGGTCGGATAAGATGTATTAAATTATAAATATTACAACCAAGATGCATTAAATATAAGAATGTCAAACTTAAGATGTACTTTCAATTTTGTATAGAAAAACATACCTTGGATATTGTACGCATGCGTCAGATTGATACATTCAAATCAAAATGCAATATCTCTCTTTAAAAAAAAACTTGAAAATTTGTTATACTCTTTTATATCATAATACGCAAATAATATCTACCCAATATCTTTGATTAGAAACCTGAGAATCGATCATTTTTTACTTTTTTTCTGTCCCAATTTTTTATGCTGAAAATTAAAATAAACTTCACCTAGAACTAAGTTATATGCAGAAATCTATATTTGGCTTTGAAATGTGATTCAGGAGAATGAGAATGCAGAGCCATTCTTAAAAACAACATATTTGAAATCAGATCAATGAGTTACAAACTCATGCAATAATGAAAATCTTTACCCTGAGAGTTGCTGATTACTCACAAATACTTTAATGTGGCTATTGTTACTGAGTCTAACTTTTTAAATCTCTAGGTAAAAATTCAATTTTGGTTTTCATTAATATTCATGTCCCTTTTGAAATGTTAGTACTTAGATCTTATAATCTTCATTCCTTTTAAATATCAACACTGAAAATACTTTATCTTTTATATTATTTTAACTCAATATTTAAAATTTACTAAAAAAATTTAAGTAATGGAAAGTTTTCATTTTTTAAAAATTTCTTTTGTCTTTGAGACTTGGTCTCACTCTATAACTCAGGCTGCTGTGGAACTTACTATATAGCTCAAGCTGGCTTCAAACTCAAGCGATCCTGGTGCCTCAGTTTCTCCAGTGCTGGGATTACAGGAATGAGATACCATTCCAAGTTAATAATTTTACCTTTAAGGGATATATTCTAGCACTGATAATTTTTTTTTCTAAAATAATATACTCCTTTTCTTATATAAAAATATACTGCTTTACATGAACTCATAGCCAGTTTGGAAATCCAAGTATTAACTAATAAAAATATCAAAAGACAGGCTGGCTCAGTGGTTAAGAGCACTGACTGATCTTGCAGAGGACCTGGGTCCAATTCCCAGCACCCACATGGCAGCTAAGAACCGTTTTAGGCTGGGCACTTGGGAGACAGAGGGAGGCGTATCTCTGTGAGCTCAAGGCCAGCCTGGTCTATATAGTGAGATCCAGGCCATCTGGGACTAAAGGGAGACCCTGTCTCAAAAAAAATGAAAAGACATTATTTGCTCTATTAATGTTTGCACTAAGCATATTAATTTCATAAATATTAAATATTTTACTTTTAGAACTTTACTTTGGTGAATTTGAAAGTACAAGTGATTTATAAAATTGACTTAATATTCTCTATGAAAATAATATAGAAAGTTTTGATGCAGAAGAATTATTTCATGCAATTAAATTTAGCCTAAAATATTTCCAAAAATATTTGATCATAATACATTAATTATAGAAGAAAAACACACTCTTTTGAGTAATCTTACATTTTCAGCTGTATGTTTTAATACCTGGTAGATTAAACATCTTACAGTGAACCTAACTTTTAGTTTTTTTTTTTTTTTGTCTTTTTTCGACACAGGGTCTCCCTGTAGCACCAGCTGTCCTGGAACTCACTCTGTAGACCAGGCTGGCCTTGAACTCACAAAGATCCGCCTGCTTCTGTCTCCCAAGTGCTAGGATTAAAGGCATGCACCACCACGCATGGCTCTAACTTTTAGTTTTAATGATGATCTGCTGGACTGGATTGAAAAGTCTACCTATATAGTCAGAATTTAATGTAGTCACTGAATTGTGGTGGGTGACTGTACCATAAATCACTCTGCTTAGTAAAGTCATAACATGGATCAGATTTTTCTATGCAATTCAGGTCTTAGGAACTCCATGTTTTTATTTGCTTGAAATATGACTGGTACCCAATGGCACTAACACATATTTTATGTGTAGAATTTTTTTTTTTTTGTGGTCTTTTTGAGACAGGGTCTCACTGTAGCCTCAGCTGTCCTGGAACTCACTCTGTAGACCAGGCTGGCCTTGAACTCACAAAGATTCGCCTGCCTCTGCCTCCCAAGTGCTAGGATTAAAGGCGTGCACCACCACGCCCAGCTGTGTAGAATTTTATACTTCTCTTCTTTGAAGATTTACATTCTCAATATTAAATGATAAAATTAATTACTATTTATTTTGACATCTATCTAAATTCAGTGATATACAAATAGAAAATAACACCACCAAGATTTTGTTAAGATGTTCTATCTTTTATTATATAATGTAGAAGAAAATTGTACTAGCTACATTAAAAACTGAGATAATTTCTAGTCAAATGCAATTATAACTCATAAAACAGAAAAGCTGGAATTGAGTGAGATAGTGATATGTCTTTAAGTCTGATGATGGGGGAAAGGCAACAGCTTGAAAAATTAACTGTCATATTATTAAAATAAATTTAATATACAGCTTGACACCTAACATCATGTCTTATTAAAACTTATTTTGATAACAATATTGGTTTCATTACACAGAGGCCTTAAAAATGCATAATTTTAGAGGAGATATTGCAGCAGAAAGTACTCACAACAGTAGTTAGGTTTGTTAGTTACTCTGTCATACACTCCAAATATGAGGCTAATCTTTCCCCACTCAAATTCAGTGACAGATTATAAAAAATAAAGACTAGAAAACTCCTTCCCTTTCCCAAAGGTTGGCATTAAAACTTTCTAGCAAATTTAGTTTTGTTTCCAAATAATAGGCAGCAACATTCCAAGCTGAATATGTTTGAAAAAATTTGGAATGATACTAGAGCAGGGAGCTACCCCAGCCTGAAATTAAAAAAAAAGAAAAATCCCATTTGTGATAGTATTTTGTTAATATTGCTGTTTATTGACCAAAAAATAAATTTGTCATCAGCATAAATAGATAAATTTTATATCTACGCTGAAGACTTTCCTAAAAAAGAACAGGTCTACAGTAAAAGGACAGGAGTGATACCTTTACCTGTGATGTAGGAGTAGGCATACTATACGAAAAAAAAATCCATTTTTCTAATAAGAAAATTAGTGAAACAACAGGTGGTAACTTATATTCCATTCATTTTTAATAGTGTTTTGCATGCAATCCAACCTTGACAAGCAGGGGGAATAGCAGATAGTTTTACCAGATTCCATAGTAGAGAAATGTGAGATGAAAGGAACTGTACTTACTTTTGGTGTTGGACAGGAAGCCGTAGAGAGGCGAGATGTAGCCTGAGCACGAGGTGATTCTGAAGGAGTAGTGCTGAGAGAGGCTGTGTCTCGTGGGAGCACCTGAACACCACGGGAAATGATGGAGTCTGGAATCTAAACAAGAACAGCTACAATTTAATGTTATGAAGATTACCAACATATGAAATTGTTACCTATGTCTTTTTTATTGTTTGCAATTCTTTGATGCTTACCTCTCATACAATTGATATGACATATTAGGTATGAATACATCTAATTTTGATACAAATAGTCTTTGGAAGGGGTCACACCCTTAAAGAAAACTGACTCTACCTCTTCCAGCATTTGTCAATTGCCCAAATCTCTTCAGCTATGGGTTTTTTTGTTTTCCAACATTGACACCCCTTTGCTTCTAGTTGACCTTTATGGATAGCAACAACAAACTATTTTTGTGCTTCCTGACTTCCAGTTGGCTTCTTCCATAAGGAAGGGAATGGAAGGAGATTAAGGATTATTGGAGAATAAAGTTTCCATAAATTACTTAGCAGTTTGAAGTAGTAACTATTTAATAAATGTTGACCATTGTACCTACGAATAGGGTAAAGATTGAGAGGACTGAATATAACCATTCGCGAAATATATAAACAAAGTGACAAACACTGTAGATAATTATATTCATAATCATGTTGTCAAATTTATTATTTTGGACTATGAATAAATTAGTCCATACTTTTTGCTAGAGTATTGAGCACAGGTCTATTAATGTATGAAGAACGAACTTAAGCATGTTTAAGTTTAGTGTATTAGACCTTTGTTTCTATTTCTTCTCCTTTTCCATAGACATTCATCTTTTAGTTTCTATACCAATATCCTCAATATCTGTGATACTGGCACTGTTTCAGTGCTAGATATGAGGAGGTTCTTAATGAACAATATAGATATAAGTAGGATGTTGTTTATTAATTAAATAGAAGTAGGATGAAAAACTGAGAACTCTTAAAAGAAAATGTCTCTATTTGCTAGTACACTGGAGTACCAAATTGTGATATTAAAAAAAATAGAGATTGTACAATTGAGAAAAGCTGCTTGTTGAAATGTTTGGCCAATAAAAAGCTAATATATTAGAAGAAGATCAAATGTCTCTCTTTGCATGATACCAGCTCTGTTCTTCACAGGAATGACATACATATATAACACTTGTATTCTATATGCTTTTAATATAATTTTTATTGAATTTTTGTGTATTTCAAACAGAACATCTCTAGCAATCTTAATCATCATTATACTCCATTCCCTACTGGTACCTTCCTAACCTTCCCTCCTCAAATTCATACATTTGTGTTGAGGCCTATTTTATCAAATTAGTGTCCTCTGGTGTTCCTCAGTTAAGTTCATTCACGGGGGTCTAGTCAGTTTATTTAGAGTCACACTGTTAAAGATCAGCTCTCCCTCACCCACCAAAGAAGACACTAATGAATTTCTCTCAATTCTCATTAATGAAGCTCCCTCATGCAACAGAGGGCCAGGAACACAAAAAGTCACAAATGGTCAAAGCATAGAGAGTAAGAGTCTGCAGAGTGTGGGTGACTGAAAAGGACTCCTATGTTAATCTTCATCTACCCAGGGCTCAGGGACCATTCTGGAAGAGGGGCAGAAAGACTGCAAGAGCCCTGGAGGAGGTGCATGACCATATAGAAATAGAGTCCAACAAGTTCCTGGAACCTTGCTCACATGAACCTACAGCAATGGTGTCAGGATGCACAAGACCTATGCAAACTCAAGCAGATAAAACCCAAGCACAGAACTGTAGAAATGGCCAATAGGCCCCAATCTTAATCAAAAAATTATATTTTTATTAATGTCTATCTCCTATACTAGAATTTATTGGCATGATGAAACTTTATTTTTGCTACTATTTTATAACTAGTATGTATAACTAGAAGTATCTGCAAAAAGAATATTTATGAATGAATGTGATATGAATATATATAGGTATATAATCATACAACTTATTTATATTCAGACAAATACATCTGGGAGGCAGTGGCAGAAGAGTAAGAATTAGAGAAGAATAATGTTTGGTTATTTATTTCACAGGCCTTCTCTATACCAGGTCAACAGAGGTTTAATGGGCCCCTCAACTACATATATATCATAGCTTCTCTCTTTCTCTCTCTCTTTCTCTCTCTCTCTTCATATATATGTATATATAATTCTTTCTTTGTACCTCTGTGCAATGATTGTGTGTGACAGATGTAATAATATATATGAGGGAGAAAAGTTCAAATTTTGCTGTAATGTACTTTTTTTTTTTTAAATTTAATTTTATTTATTTATGTGTATGAATGTACTGTCTGCATGTAGGTTTGTGCACCCGTGTCGTGCAATGCCGCGGAGGTCAGAAGAGGGTGTCGGATTCCCCTGGAACTGGAGTTCTCCTGGATTTGGAGTTTCAGACGGTTCTCAGCTGCCATGTGGGTGCTGGGGATTGAACCCGGGTCCTCTGTAAGAGCGGTCGGCGCTCTTAACCGCTAGGCCATCTCTCCAGCCCCTGTAATGTACTTTTGGGCTAGTAGTCATAGTCTGAAATATCTGATGAACTATTAAAATATAGATCTGGCCAGGGATGGTGGTGCACACCTTTAATCCCAAGCACTTGGGAGGCAGAGGGAGGAGAGTCTATGTGAGTTTAAGGCGAGCCTGGCCTATATAGTGAGTTCCAGGACAGCTAGAGCTACAGAGAGACCCTGACTCAAAAATGTCCCCCCCCAAATATATAGATCTGGCACTCAGGAAAAAGTTGAGGATTGAACATATTAGAGAATTATCAACTGAGGTGATAATTTCAGTCATGTGAGTGTTTCAGTCCATCCAATAATGTGAAGGACAAAAAAAGGATAGGTGAAAATTCTGTATGATATTCTGTATGATAAGGGTTAATAGAAGAAATAGAATCCTAGGAAGAATTATATATAAATATAATGATGACACATCCTATTTTTCTAAAGCATATATGCTTATACTTATTTCTCTGGCCCAAGTACTAAATAGTAATTATTTACTTTCAAAAATGTAAATAATGATTATTATAAATTTATGTTTATAAATTTATGTTTATAAATTTATGTTTATAAATTTATGTTTATAAATTATTATTTATAAGATTATTTGGTACCCCATTCTGAAAAAAATGAGATAAGAGAGGAAAAATGAAGACAAGGTCAATAGTCAATATCGAGAAATGGAAAATGTTTGAAAAAAGTATCAAAAAATATTAAATATGGGAGAGAATAAGTAAAAGGATGGTGGTAAAGAGAAGTCATTATATATAGTTACTGAGTCCTTCTTTTGCCCCTTTTTTAGTACTAAAGTTTGGGCTTATAGCCTCATGCATGCTTTAATAGGTAAGGTGGCACAACTGAACTACCTCATTATATTCAGTTATTACATAAGTTATTAGTAAATAAAAAGAATAGGTATGAGTGAAAAAAAATCAAATGAGGATGGTAACACAGGGTAAAATTTAGAGGTACTTTTTGTATGTATGTGCTTTCAGGGGAGGTCTGTTGATGAGAATAGAAAATGGGCAAGTCTTAAATAAACTGTGCTAAAACAACTGGATATTCATAAGCAAAAGAATGAAATTGAAGCCTTACTTTATATCACATACAAAATTTACTAAAAATTGAAGGTGTTAAAAAGATAAAATATTATGATATGAAAGACATTGGTAAGATAAAAGACATCAGTTCCAGAATGAAGGAAAATATTTTCAAATTATATTTCAGATAAGGGAATAGTAGCCATAGTATGTAAAGTACTCTTATAACAGTCGTCTTTTTTCATTTGGTGAAATCTAATTTGTGTAATTTTTCTCTGATGTTTGGGCTTTTAATGTCATAATTATCCATTTTTTAAATCCAAAGTTATGAAAACATAACACTCTTTTCCTCCTAGAATTTTATAGTTTGAGCTGCCATGTGGATGCTGGGAATCAAATCTGGGTCCTCCAAAAGAGCAACCAGTGCTCTTAACTACTGAGCCATCTTTCCAGCCCCCCCCCTTTTTTTAAATAAAGAGAATGTGTTCATATATTAATTGCAAAATTAAAAAAATCAGTTAAGAAAATGATAAAAGTGGCTGTTTTAGAAGATAAGTGATCATAATAAGAAATAAACCCAGGTATGCCCCACAGGCCACCAGCTGCCTGGTCCCCACCCCTGAAGAAATCGGGCTCCAGGTCAGCACAGGCTCAGCTCCCAGAGGAATAACAGAGCTCCCCACACCCACCCTGAACCAAGTGGAACACTGAGACCACCTGCCAGGGTGGCCTGGCCCTGCAGGCCTGCACAGCCAGCCCAGGGGAAACTGTATACTCTCATCAAGGGTGTGAGGTTCAAGCTGACCTGATTGTTACATTTCTTGGACCTCTGGAGAAGTTCCAGACCAGAAGAGTGAGAACTAGCTGGTTCCTCCAGTACAAAAATCAAAAGTGAAAACCTGAAGCATAGACCAGCCAGCTTTTCATAACTAATAAGAAGACTGATGTCACCTGAAGAAAATGAGCAAAATCAGCCTTCAACTCATAAGAAGAAACATGGGAGTTTCATAACAGAATACAAATAACATAACAAAACCACATGCCAAAAGCACAACCAAAAAAACAATAACATGAGAAAAACCAAATAATAAATCCCCAATAAATTTTACCTGTCCTGTAGAAGACTCCTACAATGAGAACTCCCTGGAGGTAACCCAGGACACAGATTTTTTTTTTAATTTTATTTATTTTTTATGTGTATGAATGTACTGTCTGCATGTAGGTCTGTGCATCCATGTCGTGCAGTGCTGCGGAGGTCAGAAGAGGGCGTCGGATTCCCCTGAAACTGGAGT
Source organism: Rhizomys pruinosus (assembly GCA_009823505.1). NCBI lineage: Eukaryota > Metazoa > Chordata > Mammalia > Rodentia > Spalacidae > Rhizomys > Rhizomys pruinosus. The sequence continues at coordinate 1,854,374 of VZQC01001310.1, forward strand.
TAAAGACGGTTCTCAGCCGCCATGTGGGTGCTGGGGATTAAACCCAAGTCCTCTGCAAGAGCAGTTGGCGCTCTTAATCGCTAGGCCATCTCTCCAGCCCGAGGACACAAATCTTAAAAGAACTATCATAGACATACTCAAAGAAATACAGAAATATAAAGAACAAAATAATAACCAAATCAAAGAACTAGAAGGATAAAATGAAAAACTTAAAGAACACAAAGACAAGCCGGGCATGGTGGTGCATGCCTTTAATCCTAGCACTTGGGAGGCAGAGGCAGGCGGATCTTTGTGAGTTCAAGGCCAGCCTGGTCTACAGAGTGAGTTCCAAGACAGCTGGGGCTACAGGGAGACCCTGTCTCAAAAAGACCAAAAAAAAAAAAAAATAATAAAGAACACAAAGACAAATGAAGCAAAGAACTAGGAGGAGAGAATGACAAATTCCTGAAGGAAGTAGAAACACTGAAAAAAAAATCTCAGACTTGAATTAAAAAGGAAACAAAAATAAATAAATAAATAAATAAATAAAGAATCAAAGATCTAGAAGGAGAGGATGACAAACTCCAGAAGGAAGTGGAAATACTAAAGGAATCTCAGGCTGAAATGAAAAAAGAAATTGAACACTCATCCAGTCAACAGGAAAGTATGGGAAAAAGCCTCAGAAACAGAATGGATGAAGCAGAAAATAGAATATCAACTCTGGAAGATAACGTGTTAGAACTGGAATGCTCAAGCAAAGATTATGAAAAATCTGAAAAAACCCCCACAAGAGTTGAATAATCAGGAAACGTGGGACACCATGAAAAGATCAAACCTCCGCAGCATTGGTATAGAGGAAGGAGAAGAATCCCAGAATAACGATATTGACTAGATTTTCAAAAAGAATTATAGAAGAAAATTTCCCCAAATTAAAAAACGTATACCCATACAAATACAAGAAGCACATAGAATACCAGTTAGAAAAGACCAGAAAAGAGATTCCCCAGTGTGCTGGATAGCTTTAGTGTCAACTTGACACACCTGGGTTGAGGGAGCCTCAATTGGGGAATTGGCTCCATTGGATTGGCCTGTGGCCATGTCTGTGGAGTATTGTCTTGATTGTCAGGCAATGTGGGAGGGCCCAGCCCACAATGAGTAGTGCCACCCTGGGCAGGTTGTTGTGTACTGTATAAGAAGGCAGGCTGGGCATGAGCCAGGGGAGCAAGCCAGTGAACAGCATTCCTCCATGGCTTGTGCTTCAGCTTCTGCCTCCAGGTTCCTGCCCTGAGTTCTTGCCTGAGTGATGAACTGTGACCCAGGAGATGTAAGCTGAATAAACCCTTTCCTCCCCAAGTTGGTGTTGGTCAGAGTGTTTTGTCACGGCAATGGAAGACAAACCCAGTAACAAAGCTAGATGCTCAAAACAAAGACAGAATACTGAAAACCATAAGAGAAAAACAACTACTTACATATAAAGGTAAACCCATCAGAATTACAGCTGACTTTTCAATGCAGAGGATGAAAGCCAGAAGAGCTTGGGCCAAAGTATTCCCAGTTCTAAATGACTATAGATGCCAACTCCGGTTACTTTACCCAGTTTTACTCTCTTGAAAGAGAAAGAAAATTTTTTCATGAGATAAACAAGATGAAAGAATACATGCCCATAAAACCAACCCTTCAGAAAATACTTGAAACAATTCAAAGGACAGAGGAAAGAAGCAACAGTTCCTAAGTGGCAAAAGAAAGTAATTAATGAAGGTATAACTGTGGAAATACAACCCTAGCCCAAAAATGCAAAAAGAAAGTAAACTGAAAGGAAGCAATATACATCTCTCAATAATAACCTTAACTATTAATGGTGTGAACTCCCCAGTAAAGAGACACAGACTGGGAGAATGGATTAAGAAGTTGAATCTATCTTTTTGTTGTATACAAGAAACCCATTTCACCTTCAAGGACAGGCACCATCTTAAGGTTTTTGAAAGGATGGAAAAAACTATTACAAGCAAATGGTACCAAAAAGCAAGTGGGTGTTGCTATTCTAATATCAGACAAAATAGACTTCAAATTAAAACTAATCAGAAGAGATAAAGGGGGTCACTACATCCTTATCAAAGGAACAATTAACCATGAAGATTTCACAATCATAAATACATATGCATCAAACTCTGGTGCACTGAATTTCATAAGTATAATTCTGCAGGACTTCAAGGCACAGATTAATCCCAACACACTAATAGTGGAAGACTTCAATGCCCCACTGAGCCCACTGGACAAAGAATAAACAGAGAGACGTCTGAACTGAAGAATACAATACACCAAATAGGCCTAATAGACACCTACCAAATATACCACACAAACACCAAAGAATATAGTTTCTACTTGGCATCCCATGGAATATTCTCCAAAATCGAACATATACTGGGACACATGGCAAAGTTCAACAAATACAAAAAAACTGAAATAATTCCATGCATTTTATCAGACCACAGTGCAATAAAGCTTGATATCAACACCAGAAAGAATCCTACTATCTACAAGAACTCATGGAGACTAAACACACTACTGAATAACAAATGGGTCAAAGGAGAAATAAAGAAATAAAAGTATTCTTGGCACTAAGTGAAAAGGATGATACAACACAACAAAGTCTATGGGACATTTTAAAAGTCAGTCCTAAGAAGGAAATTTATAGCCCTAAGTGCCTACATTAAGAAAACAGAAAGAGCACAAATAAATAACCTAACATTGCAACTAAAAACATTTGAGAGACAACAACAAATGAATCCTAAACCCAACAGACAGGAAGGAATAACAAAAATCAAAGCAGAAATCAATGATATAGAAGCAAAGAAAATGATACAAAGAATCAATGAATCTAAGAGCTGGTTCTTTGAAAGGATAAACAAGATAGATAGACCTCTAGCCCAGTTGACCAAAAGAAAGAGCAACTCCAAAAAAATGGAATTAGAGATAAAAAGGGAAACATCACAACAGATAACAAAAAGATCCAGACAATCATATGGGAATACTTTAAAAACCTATACTCTACTAAATTTGAAAACCTAAAAGAAATGGCTGAATATCTGAAATCATGGAAATCACCAAAGCTTAACCAATAAGAGATTGACAGCTTAATCAGATACATAATATATGAGGAAATTGAAACTGTAATAAAAAAAATCTCCCAACTAAAAAAAGCCCAGGATCAGACAGATTCACCAATAGCCATTATTACTCACATTATTCAAGAGGCTGTATTAGTGTGAGTTGGTCTTCTTTAAGGAAGTGAATGAGTTCACATTGGGAGATAGACAGGTACACAAATTAGACTGGACAGACCTTAAAGTATATGCCAGAATGCATAAATTCTGGTGAGCAGGTTGTGGAGGTATCAGATAGGGAAGGGGATCTAAATATTATTAAGATGTATCATATGACATGCACAAAATTAAAAAAAAACCCCAAAAACCTCTGTAATAAAATAAGTACTACTGCTACCAACTACAAAGCTTTGCTAAATACCAGTTAACAAATGAGAAGTTCTTAGGGCAAATCATTTGTACATCCACTTAGAACATTTTGGCAGTTATTCTCTCACTAGTTCCTTCTGAAAATTAGGTCCTAATAATTTTTTTGGGGGGGGTCTTTTTGAGACAGGGTCTCCTTGTAGCCCCAGCTGTCCTGGAACTCACTATGTAGACCAGGTTGGCCTTGAACTCACAGAGGCCCCTGCCTCCTGAGTGCTAAAATTAGAGGCATGTGAACCACACATGGCTAGGTCCTAATAATTTATAACACTGATCATATATGATAATTTCTTTTATATGTATTTCAAATGTTAGTTAAGTACAATCCTCGAAGAAACTTAACATAAGAATTACTTAATTTGTGATATATTAAACTAAAAATCAGAATATGATTTTTAGTTTAATATATCATATTCTGATTTTTAGTTTAATATATATCTATATAATCTTGATTATAAATGCAGAAATTTCCAATTATTTTACTTTCAAAACCCAGATTAGGTTTCCTATAATCTATATCATAACCACAGCTGGTATAGTAGCTTTATGAGATGAGAATACTAAAAGAAATTCTTTAAATTTGGTACATTTGAAAACAAATCATTAATGCTTATATCAGACAACATTTATATTTGACTAACCCAATTTTCCTTTTTTGATCAGATTTGCCTGTGGAATACAGACATGAAAGTATTCACTTGACAGTGTTTTCTCCAAAGAGACTATTGGTGCTCAGGTGTTTTTTTTTTTTTAACCTAAGTTCTGAGTATTCTTTTTTCTTCTTTGATTTTAAATACTTTTAGTTCATATACATAGTATGATCTGAGATGGATTTTTTATATTCATAGTCTAAATTATTACTGTTAAATGATTATAATTTGATAAATAATTTTTTTGGTCTTTTTGAGACAGGGTCTCCCTTTAGTCCCCGCTGGCCTGGAGGTCGCTATGTAGACCAGGCTGGCCTTGAACTCACAGAGATCTGCCTGCCTCTGCCTCCTGAGTGCTGGGATTAAAGGCCTGTGCCACCACGCCCAACCATTTTTCTAATGAACGATTTTTGTCTTTGAGTGAAAAAATTAATCTGCATCCTTAAACATCTGCTTCTCAAGATTAGAAATCAAGAAATTTCCTAAGACTGTATTCTGTAAATTGCTGTAGAAAACACAGTGAAGGAAAATAAAATTGAAATGGAAAATCATGAGGAAAAAACCCCAAGGTTATTGCAAATTAAATATCAGCTTGATCAGTATTTAATAAAAATTATTTTCCATTCATTTACTTTTTGCGTGCATGCAAGTGCTTCCATGTCATACATACAGTGCAAGCAGAGGCCAGAGGAGGGCATCAAATTCCCTGGAACTGGAGTTATGGACAATTGTTAGCTACCTTATAGGTACTGGGAACCCATCTCAGGTCCTTTGCAAGAGGAACCAGGGCTCTTAACTGCTGAGCCATCACTCCTGCCCCCAGTCTTTCCAGGTTTTAAAGAAATAAGATAATTTCCTTAAGAGGCTATCTTAGTTAAGCTATACAATTTATCTGAAGGTAGTCAATAAAATTGCTAAGGAAAAGAAAGATTTCTGGAGCAATGAATTTCTTGAAAGTCAAGAGAGAAAAGCTCTTTATTATAAATGACAAAACCTTAATGATTGGAGAGCAACTTAGAGACAAAGGAAACAATAATTCTTGGATGGGATGTGCTCAGTGATGCTTATGTTCCAAATAAAGTGCTGCTGAAGATCAAAATAAAAATCCACCTCCATGGAAAAGCAGTATGATATATATATATATATATATATATATATATATATTTATATATATATATATATATATTTGTAAAATCATTAGTGAAAAACCCTTTGTCTTACCCGTTTATCTGCACTGTCTGTTGCATGATGGGAATAACTGATGAGACCAGGGATGGGCTGCCCATCATATGCCATGAAAACTGCAGGACTGGTGTAGAATGGATGCTTCTAATGTACAACACATAACAATTATGAAAACAGTGAGAGGAAAACATGAAACCGCACAAGCAAAATGACTAAATGGAAAACAGATGAAAATAAATGGAACAATGAAATCCCCAAATTTTCTAAATTTAGAATGACAAAAATCTGCTGTAGTTTTAAATGTTAATTTATTTCCTTACAACTGAAACTAAAAGGTCCTTTTTACACTTCTAATTGAGAGTAAAAGAGAAAGAACATATAATAATTTTTAAATTTATCTCACCAATTGGTTCTATTAAAGATACTATATACAACTTCAGTACTTAATAATATGGTTAGGATTTAATGGCTCATTGAGTATTCTGGAGACAGAATTATGTAGTGTTCAATGAAGGAACCATCTATTGATTACCTAAATGGACAACCGAAAGGATTTCTCTATGATTCTAATCGATATGTTACCAGTTAAGAATTCACTAAGTTCATAACCAAAATATCTACATGATGTACAAATAACTTCATACAGCAATTAAAATTTAAAAATGTAATAGTATCAACTAATAAATGATTATTATTCCTAGACTTGATATGATACTTTCTTCATATGTTAAATAGACTAGGTAGATTTTATTATATTTGTATAATAATGGAAATCAAGTTCTATGATTTTAAGATGACTAAATTTACTGAAATACCTTATCATACTATATTCACTATTGAACCTATCCAAATAAAATTTGTGCCTCAGAACATACACTAACTTCAATGCTTCAAAAATATTTAACAAAATAGAGCACAGAGTGATAAGAATTTAATGGATATTTCAGTTCCATTTTTAGGAGGGCATGAAGAAGTATTAAACTTAAGGAAGGATGAGATGAAAAGAGGGATGAAATTAGTAATTCACCAATAGGTGCTTCAGAACTCTGTCTTCTTGCTCAAAAGGCTTACCTTTGCAGCAATGGCTGCTGCAGTTATATGTGATGAAGAACTATCTTCTGTTGAAGCAACACCACTGTCTTTCTTTTCTTCTTCCTCTTCTTCACACTGAACTCCTTTGTCTTCTGTCTGTTTATGAGGGCTAGTTGTAGGAGGTGGAGAAAGAGGAGGTGGTGGAGAAGGTAAGTCTTCAAGTTCATCATGCACCTCCTTTACTTTTACAATGGCATCACGTAAAAGGTCAATGGCATGAGGTAGAGCTGGCAGTATGAACTGAAAGCATTCCTGTCCACAAGAAAAGAAAAGAGATAAAGTGAAGATTTTGATAGACATAAAATGGTGGCAGTCCAGTTGATTATTATTTTTGGATTTGTATTTCTATCCAATAAGTCATATTTGACATGTCTTTATATTGTAAAATATAAAGTACACAGTATTCTCCATAAGTTAGAGACTATAGTAGTAAATAAGTACACACTACTTTAATCTCAGCTAGTCATTTAATAGTTCTGTTGAACTTTAATAAACAGACATTGAAAATACAGTTCAATGAATTAAACACATCTGTATGGCTGTTGCTCAAGTCAAGATCTAGAATGTCATTCTTCTGAGAGTTCCAGATACTGATCAGCAAGGATGGAACTGGCTGGCTGTCCCAGGGAAGAGTAGAGGCTCTGAGGCTGAGCTTTTTCAGAAGTTTTAGGGAATCTCCATGAAAAGTATATCTTTTCTCCTTATGAGATCCATAAGCTGCTTCTAGCTGTCCATACATCTGTTTTCCTTTGTCCACCAAACTCAATTTTATTGATCTAGATACCCCAAGAAGCACAACTGGACTTCTGTCTGTTATAGGCTCTTCCCACAGGCCCTGATTTGGGGAAGGTGTGGCTTCATGAGGAAGGATTTGAGCTCAGAGACTATCTTTGCAAACTGCCTGGGTACTGTACATGTTGCTACATTATCAATATTGTAGAAAGATGACTTGCCTAGGCAACTTTGTTTTTAACAAAGCTGTCAATTAACAATCAAAGGAAAAACAAATGTGCTTGCTATGCAAATTGGGTCTGTGGTAATCACCAGGGTTGCTCTTTTTGCCCTACCTGGGTGCTGTTAGGTATATACTCTGGGGCCACCCAAGCCCATTTAGTAAGTTCTTTTCCTCTGAGGTCAGTTATCATCTGCATCATAACAATTAAAAGGCTATCTCTAGATACTGGCAAATTGCATACAGACTCACATCAAGAAGATCATCCATCATGACCAAGTTGGATTCATACTGGAGATGCAGGGATGGTTCAACATATGAAAATCAATAAACATCATCAAGCACATAAATGGAATGAAAGACAAAAACCACACCATCATCTCAATTGACACAGAAAAAGCCTTTGACAAAATCCAGCATCCCTTCATGCTTAAAGTCCTAGAGGGAACTGGATTGGAGGGATCATTCCTCAATATAATCAAAGCCATATACAGGAAACCCATAGCCAATATCATCCTAAATGGGGAAACAACAGAAACATTCCCTTTAAAGGTAGGAACTCGGCAAGGCTGCCCCCTGTCACCACTCCTCTTCAATATAGTGCTTGAAACACTTGCTAGAGCAATAAGGCAAGAAAAGGAAATTAAAGGAGTTCTAATTAGAAAAGAGGAAGTCAAGCTATCCCTATTTTCTGATGATGTGATTGTTTACTTAAGGGATGCTAAAAACTCCACCAGAAAACTCCTAGAAATGATTAACAGCTTCAGCAAAGTGGCAGGATACAAAATTAACCTAAAAAAAAATCAGTGGCCTTTCTTTACACCAACAAGCAAGTGGAGAAGGAATTCAAGGAGACCTTCCCACTCACGATAGCCTCAAAAACAATAAAATACCTAGGAACAAACCTAATCAAAGACACCAAAGATCTCTACAACAAAAATTTTAAACCTTTAAAGAAAGAAATTGAAGAAGATATCAGAAGATGGAAAAACCTCCTATGCTCATGGATTGGGAAAATTAACATTGTAAAAATGTCCATTCTACCCAAACTCTTGTAAAGATTTAACGCAATCCCAATTAAAATCCCCAAGAGTTTCTTCATAGGCTTGGAAAAAAAGTCCTTAAATTCATTTGGAAAAACAAAAGACCCTGAATAGCCAAAACAACCCTGAGTGAAAAGAGCAACATGGGGGGT
>VZQC01001310.1:1868030-2037967 GCA_009823505.1 Rhizomys pruinosus
TGTAAGGGCTGCAGAGAGATAGGGGTGAATCGTGAGACTACAGGAATATAGTCTGGACTCCTAACTGATCAACATGCCTGTGCATACAAGCTTCTCCAACTGGACTATGGGAACCTTGGGTTGTTCAAAATTTGGACATAGATACTTGCAAAATGCACCAATTACCCAATTGTATGACATATTGAGTAACATCAATGTTATCTGCAAACAACTGTATCATTATATTGTAGAATCCCTTAAAAATAAAAAAAAAAAGAAATAAGGTTGTAAAGAGATGTAAATAAAAGTTAATATAATCTGTACTATTATTAACTCTAATGCATCACCAGAAGAGAACACACCAAGGACTAATAATTAAAACACAGAGCGGAATATATTTGGGGAATAGGTGTAAGACTTTGCATTTTACATTTAAGCAACACCTTAAAAAAACTTGGGTTCCACTGAATGGACTTTAATTTCAATTAGGTAGCTGTTGATTACCCCTAAGTAAAGGTGCCACTACGAAACCAATGTTGTTTGCTGTGCTGGTCATTGATGTGGTTATTAGGCCTTAAAGCTGGAGTTGGACTATCAACTGATTACTGCTGGGTGAGGACGAGCTGATCTTCATAAGGGAAGGGACTCTGGATGGGCTAACTAGACCCCAGTGGATGAACTTGCACTGAGGAACATCTGGGGACACTAGCTTGACATGATGGATCTTGACACAGATGGCAGAATGTATGAATTCCAGTGGGGAGAGCTGTGAGATGGTGCTTAATGGGGGAAGGGAGTATAGAGATGGTCGGGATGTTCTGTATGAAATACACAAAAATCACTCGGGAGGCAGAGATAGGTGGATCTCTGAGGGTTCAAGGCCGGCCTGGTCTACAGAGCGAGCTCCAGGACACCTGGTACTAAAAGGGAGACCCTGTCTCAAAAACACCAAAAAAAGTGTAAAACCGAAATACACAAAAATTCAATAAAAAAATTACAAAAAAATTCAAAGGTTCCAATTGGGGCTAATTTTGTTCAGCTCTGTATTTATTTCCATGGTGCTTTGAACTCTGTGAGCTACAGTGACTGGCCTGGCAAGATATGCCCACTGGTGCATAGTGGCACAAATTTATGAGAGTAACCAACCACCTTCTGATTGGATATCAGGCCTGCTTCACAAGACTGAGCCCACACCTGGCATCATTACTAAGTGTTATCAAGAACCTGTGGCTAGACAGGTGACAGGCCATAGCGGTAAAACAACTACTGTTATTCTGCTGAATAGACATAGTATTAAATTGATTCCTAATGATTTATTGTTATAGCCATAGATTAGTGCATCTCTCAATTCTCATCAGAGAAGCTTCTTTTTTAAAAAATAATATTTATGTGAGTGTATTGCCTGCATAGAGGTAGGTGCACCTGTGTCAGGCATTGCCCACGGAGGTAGGAAGAGGGCGCTGGATTCCCTGGAACTGTAGTTAAGGATGGTTGTTGGCTGCCAAATGGGTGCTAGGAATCGAATTCAAGTCCTCTGCAAGAGCATCCAATGCTCATACTGGCTGAGACATCTCTCCAGCTCCCAGAGAAGCTTCTTCTTGCAGGAGATGGAGATTAACACAGAGGCCCAGAGCTGGTCACTATACAGAGAATAAGAGACTGTGGAGTACTCAGCCTTAAATGGAACACTGATATCATACCCTTTCCTCCCATGGCTCAAGGATCATTGAAGAAGAGGTGGTAGAAAGACTGTAAGAGCTAGAGGTGGTAGATTAATAGAAGGAAACGGTACAGTCTGGATACCATAGGGTAGTTGTACATATGAACCTATATGGCTTATAACAGTATGCACAAGACCTGTGCAAATCCAAGCCAGGCAAAAACCTAGCATGCATGGGGAGGCAAGAGGCCTCAGTCCTAAGGATCTTTTGGAAACTGATAGTTGCTGAGATAGAACTGATAGAAACTGATAGAAACTGATAGAACAGATAAAACTGATAGAAACTGAGAGAGTCAGTTTCCTTGGGGGTAGGTTGACCAGACTCTAAGGGATAGATCCATAGTGTTTGAGGAACACAAATTAGACTCTACAAGCCTTTTAAAAAACAAAAATAGTAGAAGACATGAAGTTGGGTGGTAATAAGGTGGGGAGTGGGGATGAGGGAGGAGGTTGGAATGAGATAAAATACATTGTATGAAATTATCAAAGAATTAATAAAAAATATGAGACAAAGAAATATCTTAAAGCATTTTGGAGTTATGGAATACCTGAAAGGATGCCATTGACTGTCTTTGTATGGTTCAATTGTTTAATTTTGAAACAGTATATAGTATAGAATTTAACCCTGACTGGTGAGAGGTCTAGTCTTTCCCTTCAGCTTCTGGGAGTGTATCTTCAGATATTTGGAATGTCATGATTGTCAAAAATGTTTTCAATTTGCCTAGATTACCAGATAACCTGAAAAACTCTGGATACCAAAACCCCAGGTTGATATTCCTCATTGGCAATGGTCTCGATATATTGTTACATGTCAATGCCATGATGGTAACATATCTATGTGCTTTTTCCCTTCATGATTTTAATCTGTATCTTCTTTCTGTATAAAGAATAACTATATATGCAACACCACCTTTCAGTGATTTCTGCGAATCTCAATAAATTACTAAGTGGTTTTAAGAATCCCTTGAATTTGTTGTTGGTATCAGTAGAGAGGCCAGTCTTTTGCAATTCTCCAAGTCTATGGATGTCTCAAAGAACTCACAGGTCTGAACTGTCTGATGCTCCTAGGGCCTGTGCTTAGGCAGTGATAGGCAAGCACAATCTCTCCATCTAGGCCTTTTTTTTTTTTCCCTAAGTCACCTGCAATGCTCAATGGCATGACTCTATTTTCATACAGAAAGGCTACAGAAAAATCATTGATTAAATACAAGAGTATGCTGGGTGTGGTGGTGCACACCTTTAATCCTAGCACTTGGGAGGCAGAGGCAGGTGAATTTTTGTGAGTTCAAGGCCAGCCTGGTCTACAGAGCAAATTCCAGGACAGCTGGGGCTACAGGGAGACCCTGTCTTGAAAAGACCAAAAAAAAAAAAAGAGTACATGGGGTATGGTCATAATGAAATCGTTTTAGGAATTTAAGAATGTGTTAAAGTAAGATATGTCAATATTCATCCAAAGAACTCCCTCCCAGGATTAGAAATTTATAAGAATTAGGAGATGTTATAAACCACACGAAGACCCTGCCATACTTAACAGAAGAAAATGTAAATCATGAATTAACATACCATCCAAACATCTGTGTCTATACCAAAGAAACCTACCATAACAATTAGTACTGTTTAAATACCTATATATCTAATTGTGTGTGCTTCATTAGTAGGATCGAAAGGCTATATATTATACTGTTTAATACCTAAATATCTAATTGCATGTGCTTCATCAGTAGGATCGAAAGGTTATGCCTGGACAAGCTGGCAGCCCATGAAAGAAAACAGCCAGAACTGACTAGAGACCAAGACATCAGCTCCAGAGAAAGTAGAGTGTTTTGCTTCTCATCCACCTGTGCCCCTTTTCTAAGCCTAGGGAACAATCTGCGGAAGAGGGGGCGTGGTAGAATGTAAGGGCTGCGATTGGGGTTAATGGTGAAACTACAGCAATATAGACTGGACACTCATTTGATCAACTTGATTGAACATACAAGCCCCCCCTGCTGGATGGTGGGACCCATGAGCTGTGTGGGTTTGGGCACAACTGCTTGCAAATTGGTTTTACATGAAGGATGCTTGTACTCACAAATTATCACTTATTGTTAAAAAAAAATGAAAAAAACAAAACAAAAAAGCAGAGAAAGATGCAGAAAACTTACGGCAGAATGCATGATCTGGGATAGGTAGGGGTGGGGTGGGGGGAAGGGAAGGGGATATATGCCTGAACTGAATTGGAAAATGTTGTATGAAATACATAAAGCATCAATAAAAAAAAAGAAATTTATAAGAATTACATCCAGTTTGATGGCTGCAAGTGGCTATGTGGAACTAATAGATAAGTGGATCCTGGGAAGCTATATCAAAGCAAGGTGGGCTGAGGCTAGATATGTTCCTCTTGCATCCTTTGAAGTAGAAAATGCCAACAAATACTCTTCTGTCAACAAATAAGCAAAAAATAAAAACACACGGAAGACTATGGAAACTATTTTGAAGGGGAGGGCTCTGCATCTAATTGTTAAGTTACAGCTGATGCTTGTAATAGAGAGTATAAATAGGTCTGAGACTTTTCATCCTCAGAGTATTAACTTAATGGAAAATGGAATGGATATTTGAAACTTTTTTTTTTTTTTGAGACAGGGTCTCTCTGGAGCCCCAGCTGTCTTGGAATTTGCTCTGTAGACCAGGCTGACCTTGAACTCATAAAGATCTGCCTGCCTCTGCCTCCCAAGTGCTAGGATTAAAGGCGTGCACCACCACGTCCGGCTGGATATTTGAAACTTTTGTCTTTAGCTAGGGGAAATAAAGATATGAAGAGCTGTCTAATATGCCTTCATGAGTGTCTAGTCACATTCAGTATAGGAGGACAGATGTGAATCTGAAGGTCCCTACTGATTGGACTTCTTTAGTGTTCCAGGAAGAGAGGTTTGGGGAAATTCACTCATATATCAATACAGTGGTTCTAGAGCCAATGATACAACTGAAGGTATCAGAAAAGGGGATGATTTCTAAGCAAGGAAACTTTAATTATATATTTAAATTTTTATGTCAGAATTCTTGAGGTTTGATTTTGCCTTTACCATATCTGGCCAAGTTAGCCTTGACAGTAAATGCAATTATACTGATCAATGGATTAAGACAGTCCACTAGTTCTTTATCTATAAAACCCTAACTTTTGAATAGAAGTGGACTGAGTGTGAGGTGCTTCCAGACATATCCAATTTGTGGCCTGCAAGCCACATATGGCTGAGCATAGCTACAAATGTGGCCCAAGACAAAATAACTTATTTAAAATACTGAGGCGCTTTCAAACATTTTTTTTATAACTCCATGTATGGCTCTTGAGCATGAACTCTGTAGTATATGACAGTATATGGGACAATGTCAAAGGTTGGAAGACCATAAACTAATATTATTAATGGTAATGTACATTAGTTAGTGGTTGAACGTAATATATCTTCAAATATGGAGAATTTTGGGTGGGTATAAATGAAAGAAGGGTGAATGAAAACCAAGGTTAGAGTAATTAACAAAAAGGCTATGCAATTGAGGTAAACAGAATATTATATTTATGTCTCAAAGAAGGCTCAGAATATAGTATTTTTCATATCACAGCTATAACTGATGTTTGAAAGGGTGAAACCATATATTTCTAAGACCAATACTGCTTTTGTATCCTGACAAGCCTAAAAATGAGCAGTATGACATCACAAGACATTTTGGTGATGATGATATGATGACTCAGATATGATGACTCAGCTAACTGCTCACACTTGAAGAGAACTTTAGATAATTTAGTATCATTTGACTTTATTTTTTAGGTTATATCTATATATGCATTGAGATATATTGTAATACAAATATATTGTTATTAATATTATAGTGTTGATGCTGATGGTCAAATATATTTGGGAGTCAAATCCTTCATATGTAATAGCAATAGAAAATGACTGGCCTAATAAGTTATTTCAGCTAATTTATGTGTTATACAGTTCTGTACAGTCTACCATACAGTATAAAGAATGGTAGCTCAAAGTGGGAAATTAATAGATTATTATTTTATAATTTGTTATAAAGTTTTATTAATATAATTTATAATATATTGATAACTACTAGCTGTATCTCTACTTCAAATCATATTTCATGCTACTATCTTGAAATCAGGCACATTCACACTATAATATTTCTGTTAGTCATATAAATGCAGTAGTAAGTATAATATATGCATACACACACACACCCCTGAGTAATGTTAATTGTTTGGAATAAAAAAAAGCCTTAGCCAAAAGTCAAGGAGGTGCTGTATGGAGTGAAGACTTAATATTACACAGAAAAGAGCCTAGCTCTTTCCTTCAGCTATTAGGAGGTCATCTCTAGGTCAGTACACTGTCATGCCTGAGAGGAGTTTATTTGTTTGCCAGGGGTGTGGCCTATCAGGCAGTCTAACAATGTGAATCATGATGGGGTTTTTTGAGTACTTGGGTATTGCTTTGTCTCTGAAACCTCTGAGAGACTAAATGTATCTGTCAAATCTCTGGAAAGGGATCAGGACTAATATTTGACCATGTAGTCAGTATATGATAAGCTAGAATAAATAAACAGAAAAACATAAATGTTAACCTTTCAAAAGCTCAACTGAGTTATTCCATGTGCACTGCTGCAATCAATGTCAGAAAAATAACATTTTCATGAATTCATGGAGACAATGGAAACTCTGCATTTGGTATTTCTCCTAGATTCAATACACTTCTTTCTCTGGCTGACTTTAATCTGTAACCTTTCACTATAATAAATTATAACTATATCAAGTGTCAGTGAGTGCTATGATTCTTTCAATTAATTGCTGAATTTCAGGGTGATTTGGAGGAATCTCTTGAAGTTGTGATTAGTATCTGAAGTGAGCAATTTTTTGGTGTGTTCAATTTTTTGGTTTGCTAATGTCACAGTAAATTAAAAAGTTCTTTCACTAAACTATGCTAATGTTAATGATGCTTACCTGAGATCCTTTCTTGCTACCTGGTAGGTTAATTATGAGAGTTTTCCCTCTGATTCCACATACAGGCCTGAAAGGAAAGAAAAAGTGGAATGAATTGAATGCTTGACTTAAATACATTAACCAAAGGCCAAGGTTTGTTTTAGATGAGAACAACTGCTAGGAATAAAACTGTTGTAGAGATTACCAATGATACATATTAAACACTCTGGTTTATGGCTTTATATTAATGGTTAATTAGTACAATGGAATAGAAAAATACACTGAAGGCAATCAGAACAAATTAGCTAATTTTAAGTAATCTGACTCTAGTAAAATGACCTTCTGTTTAGCTTCAGTTTTTATAAGTTGTCAAGTTTCAATGACACAGTGAAGGAAGATGGCTAATGCAGTAATACTGATGTTCAAATGTCCAAAATAAAAAGTATTCAAGGGTTGAGTAATGTTTAGATTGCGCTTACTTTTCTTTCTTTCTTTCTTTTTTTTTTTTTTGGTCTTTTCGAGACAGGGTCTCCCTGTAGCCCCAGCTGTCCTGGAACTCGCTCTGTAGACCAGGCTGGCCTTGAACTCACAAAGATCCGCCTGCCTCTGCCTCCCAAGTGCTAGGATTAAAGGTGTGTGCCACCACGCCCGGCGCGCTTTTACTTTTCAACAAATGTAGAAATTAAAGTATATCAAGTCTTTTCATATATTAATGGCTGTGGAGATCCACTGACAATCACAGGCATTTTAAGCTAGAAAGGTCTTTGAGAAACCCTTGCCAATTTCAAGCATATATTTAAACCAGCTAATTACATAATAAACAAAAATACATAGGTACTAGAAAACTTAGTCAAGAGTGGAAAGTCTGGATTTTTTTTTCCTTAACCTTTCATCAAATTTGTGTTTTGATACTCTCATACATGTATGGAATATATTCTGATTGCTATATGAATTAGAATCCTGCTTTAACTAACTGGCTGTGCTTTCATGTGGTAGCATTACTTCATTTTTATAATTTAAAAAGAGATTATGCTATTTAAACACATTTACAAATAAGTTCTTAGTCATATAAGACTATGTTCCAAATGTTCTTATGATTGAATTAATTCTGTGACATTTTCATTTTCTAAAATAACCTATAACAATCATATATTTCATATTTCTGTTTTCTTTTCCTACTTACAGCCCAAAAGGGAAGAACTGATAACATTTATATAAGGCTTCCCATATATTTGAAAATGTTTACTGAATCATCTTTTGGCTGTTTTTATTCTAGAATTCCTTATTCCATTAAAAATTTTATTATTGAACTTTTTTTATACTTTTATTTCATTTTTTAACAATAAGTAATAAGTTGTGAGTACACGCATCCTTCAGGTAAAACCAATGTGCAAGCAGTTGTGCCCAAACCCACACAGTCCAAGGCTATCGAACTTTTATTCTTAGTGATATTTCTTCACATCTGCTTTGTTCGACAGTCTAAATTGGATAAAGTATTTCCCTTAGGGCCAAGATGGCACTGGATAATAGAGGCCAGCATAGGGCTATTATACTTTCTGGAGTTGGCTTTAAAGTAGGTTGTGGGATGTCTGATGTTGGTGCTAGAAACTGATTTGGACTCTAGCCCAAACATAAATTTCTTTATAAAATATTTTATTTATTTTTATTTTATATGTATGTGTTAGGCCTATATGTATGCAGGTGCACCACATGTGTGGAATGTTTGTGGAGGTCAGAAGAGTATGTCCAACCCTCTGGAAATGGAGACAGTTGTCATGATGAGAGTGCTGGGAATCAAACCCAGGTCTTCTGTAAGGGTAGCCAGTGCTCTTAACCACTGAGCCATCTAAGCCCCCCAACTTAAATTTCTTAATATGTTCCTATTTGCTTAGAAAAATTTTCCATCTTTCTCAAGTAATGTTCTACATTGTGGCTTTTAAAAATCAATTTGAGGGCTGGAGAGATGGCCTAGCAGTTAATTGTGCCGACTACTCTTGCAGAGGACCGGGGTTCGATCCCCAGCACCCATATGGCGGCCGAGAATCGTCTGTAACTCCAATTCCAGTAGAGTTTCAGTTCCAGGGTAATCTGAGACCCTCTTCTGACCACTGCGGATTGCACGACACGGGTGCACAGACCTACATGCAGACAGTACATTCGTACACAAAAAATAAATAATAAATAAATAAAATAAAAAAAAATCAATTTGATTCCTGAGGATAGAGAAGTGGCTCAGCAGAAGGACCCGGGTTCGATTCCCAGCATCCATATAGCGGCTAAGAACAATCTTTAAGCTGGGCGTGGTGGCACACCCCTTTAATCCCAGCACTCGGGAGGCAGAGGCTGGCGGATCTCTGGGAGTTCAAGGCCAGCCTGGTATACGAAGTGAGTTTCAGGCCAGCTGAGGCTATAGGGAGACCCTGTCTCAAAAAAATCAATTTCATTCCTAATTGATTATTATATCGCAAGCAATAACATTAGAATGCTCACAGCCTTAAGTGTTCCATTTCCATCCATTAAATTGGCAATATACTACATAAATATATAATTCTAAGAGCATAATCTTTCCTCAAAGAATCCAGTGTTAATTACTTACAGAAAGTTTGTAGTTATACATAGGATTAGAAATAGTCCCATAATAATTACTCATTATTATATGTTATGTTTTAAAAATTTCTTTGGGGCACAGGAAAAAATACTTTCTGGGAGGATGGGGAGATGGCTCAGTGGTTAAGAGCACTGGCTGCTCTTGCAGAGGATGAGGGCTCAGTTCCCAGCACCCACATGACAGCTAACACCCATCCTTAACTCCAATTCCAGGGATCCAAACCCTCTCTGACCTCTGCAGGCATTGCACGACATGGGCACTCTTATATACATGCAGAGAATATGCCCATACACATAAAGTAAAATCAATAAATAAAATTAGAAAAAAGCTTTCTGTAAGACATGGAAAAATAAGCTGAGGTCTAGAAAATTTGATTGATATAGGCCCCTCAGATATTTCTAACTTTACAAAGCTCACTCCCATCAATAGTTTCCTTTTCTAAGTATTATGCTCATGATTTGAATGTTTCTGTACATATTTTAAATCTATCAAAAATATGAAATTTTATTTATTATCCACTACCACAAGGCAAATGAAAATGGAATTAATCTTTTTATTATAACATTTTGTCACACTCAGACCTATAATAATTTCAAAGAAGTAGATACCCTGTTTTGCTAATATAACTGTCAGTTACAATATATTGACTATTGTTTCTGTATGTTTATGTATGTATTTAACATAATGACAAGTTTTGCAATATAGCCAGAAGAGATTTTATATATTATTTCTCCTCAATCTCTTTGGATTTTTTTAAATTTTATTTATTTTTGTATGTGTATGAATGTACTGTCTGCATGTAGGTCTGTGCACCCGTGTTGTGCAATGCCGCTGAGGTCAGAAGAGGGCGTTGGATTCCCCTGGAACTGGAGTCAAAGATGGTTTTCAGCTGCCATGTGGATGCTGGGGATCGAACCCGGGTCCTCTGCAAAAGCAGTTGGCACTCTTAACCGCTAGGCCATCTCTCCAGCCCCTCTGTTTGGATTTTTATTTTGTTAAAAGTTTAATCAGTCACTTTTCATTCTTAGTGAATTATCTGTTCTCTTTGGAAATGTTCTGTTTTCTCTGACTTGGACTTCATCCTTGCTGTCTTAAATCAGAGCAACTCTGATTACCTCCAAGAGACCCTCAGGAGATAGAGCCTATTAAATGTTACCTCATTGAGGAAGGGAGAGACTCATGAGACTCACAAGGACTCTCAGGAGGCCCTTCCTCTCTCCTACTCCCTAAGATTAAGATGGAAAGTTGTGATGGCACAGTACTTTGGTGGTATAGCTGCTCAAGGATTCCAAGTGATTCAGCTTTCATAAGCAGTCACTTATGTATGGGTGGAGATTTTCAATGATACAGCTCCCCAAGAGTGCCCTATGCTCCTGTGAGTAACTTAAATAAATTCACTAGCTCCCTAAATTGGACCTGGATATAACATCTTTGCTCTGTCAGTACCTGATCTGGGGTAAATAGACATCTCTATGCTTCTCCACAGGAAGAGTAATGTTAACACTTTCCAACTTCATTTTGAGATCTGCTTTTTCATATCTAGAATGTCCTGAGTCAATACAAGGGGGCGGGGGGGGGGCGCTCATTTAGTGTAACATTTTCTATTTATTTATTTATTTATTTATTTATTTATTTATTTATTTATGGCTTTCTTTCTTTTTTTTTTTTTTTTTTTTTTTCTTTTCTTTTTGAGACAGGGTCCCTTGTAGCCTCAGCTGGCGCAAAACTCGCTATTAACCAGTCTGGCTTTGAACTCACAGAGATCCACCCTGCCTCTGCCTTCCCAGTGCTGGGTAGTAATGTATTTTTAAAAGCACTAAAGTGGGGCTGGAGAGACGGCCTAGCGGTTAAGAGCACCGACCGCTCTTACAGAGGACCGGTTCGATCCCAGCACCCACATGGCGGACGAGAACCGTCTGGAACTCCAATTCCAGGAGAACTCCATTCCAGGGGAATCCGACACCCTCTCTCTGACCTCCGTGGCATTGCAAAACGGGTGCACAAAACTTGCATGCAGACATTCCTTCATACACATACAGAAATAAATAAAATAAAAAAAAAATAAAAAAAAGGCAACTAAAGCAGGAGCGCACAGAGCTTAGATCTGGGTTTTCAGGACCACAATCGTCATCTTGTGTGCTGTGGGGGCAGAGTTGACTGCTAGGTGGTATAAAAGGTGGGCACTAGGGGTTGGAGAGATGGCCTAGCTGGTTAAGAGCGCCGAACTGCTCCTACAGAGGACCTGGGTTCGATCCCCAGCACCCACATGGCGGCTGATAACCGTTGAAACTCCAATTCCAGGAGAACTCCATCCAGCTCCAAGGGGAATCCGACACCCGCTCTTCTGACCTCCGCGGCATTGCACGACAACGGGTGCACAAACTGCATGCAGGCAGTACATTCATACACATGCATAAAAAAAAAAAAAAAATTAAAAAAAAAAAAGGTGGGCCTGTTGCCACTGTGAGACTTGAGTGCATAGAGCTTAGATGCGGGTTTCCCAGGACCACCTGAAGCACAGGTAGGAGCTGGGCGCTTCAGCCAGATGGATTGTTTGGTTTGATTCAATTCTCTTGTGTGGTTGTGGGGGCAGAGTCGTCCTGCCAGCTGGTATAAAAGGTGGGCCTGTTGCTAACACTGTGAGACTTGAGTGCCCTGTACAAAAGTCAGCTCCAGATGGATTCAGACCTCAACGTGAAACACCAAACTCTGAAGGGGATAAAGAAAAGGTTGGCAGCAGACTACAAGACATAGGCATAGGAAAAGACTTCCTAAATCACACAGCAGCAGCTGCACGAGAATTAAGGTCGACATTGATCAAATGGGACTCATTAAACAAAAAGCTTCTGTACATCAAAGAAGAACAATCAGGAAGTGAAGGAGTGAAGAACCCACAGAGTTGGAGGAAACCTTGCCACAGATATATCTGACAAAGCATTGATTTCCAGAATATATAAACTACTCAAAAACAAGAAGAAAGAAAACAATGACCCACTCAAAAGATAGAGCAAAAAGCTTAACAGAGACTTTCACAAGTGAGGAATTATAGAGATGGTATAGAAACATCTTAAAAGTGTTCAATGTCACTAATATTAAGGAAATGCAAATTAAAACCACTTTAAGATATCAACTCACTCCTAAAAAGTGGCTAGGATCTAGAACAAATGATAAATAAAAAAAAAAAAAATAANACCAAAGACCTCTACAACAAAAATTTTAAACCCTTAAAGAAAGAAATTGAAGAAGACCTCAGAAGATGGAAAAACCTCCCATGCTCATGGATTGGGAAAATTAACATTGTAAAAATGTCCATTTTACCAAAACTCTTGTATAGATTTAATGCAATCCCAATCAAAATCCCCAAGAGTTTCTTCACAGGCTTGGAAACAAAAGTTCTTAAATTCATTTGGAGAAACAAAAGACCCCGAATAGCCAAATCAATCCTGAGTGAAAAGAGCTACACAGGAGGGATCTCTATACCAGATTTTAAACTATACTACAGGGCTATAGTCATAAAAACAGCCTGGTACTGGCACAAAAACAGACCTGTTGACCAATGGAACAAAACCGAAGATCCAAATCTGAGCACATACAATTTCAGCCATCTCATATTTGACAAGGGGGCCAAGAAGCCACAATGGAGAAAAGACAGCATCTTCAGCAAGTGGTGTTGGCAAAACTGGATCACCACTTGTAGAAGAATGAAATTAAACCCCTACCTCTCGCCCTGTACAAAAGTCAACTCCAGATGGATTAAAGACCTCAACGTGAAACCCCAAACTCTGAAGGTGATAGAAGAAAAAGTTGGCAGCAGACTACAAGACATAGGCATAGGAAAAGACTTCCTAAATCAGACAGCAGCTGCACAAGAATTAAGGTCGACAATTGACAAATGGGACCTCATTAAACTCAAAAGCTTCTGTACATCAAAAGAAACAATCAAGGAAGTGAAGAGAAAACCCACAGAGTGGGAGGAAACCTTCGCCGCAGATACATCTGACAAAGCATTGATTTCCAGAATATATAAACTACTCAAAAAACAAAGAAGAAAGAAAACAAATGACCCACTCAAAAGATAGAGCAAAGAGCTGAACAGAGACTTCACAAGTGAGGAATTAGAGATGGTTGAGAAACATCTTAAAAAGTGTTCAATGTCACTAATAATTAAGGAAATGCAAATTAAAACCACTTTAAGATATCAACTCACTCTAACAAGACTGGCTAGGATCTAGAAAACAAATGATACCAAGTGCTGGAGGGGTTGTGGGGAAAGAGGAACACTCATCCACTGCTGGTGGGTATGTAAACTTGTACAGCCACTATGGAAAGCAGTGTGGAGAACCCTTGGAAGACGTGGAATGAACTTGCCACCTGACCCAGCTATACCACTCCTGGGTATGTATCCACAAGACTCATCTTACTGCAGAGATACAAGGACAGCCATGTTTATTGCAGCTCTCTTCATAATAGCAAGGAGCTGGAACCAATCCAAGTACCCCTCAACTGACAAGTGGATAGAGAAAATGTGGTACATCTACACAGTGGAGTTCTATGCAGTGGTAAAGAAAGATGACATCATGAACTTTGCAGGTAAATGGATGGAGCTAGATGATATCATACTGAGTGAAGTAACACTGTCCCAGAAAAATAAACGATGAATGGTATCCCTCATATGTGGATGCTAGTGCCAATTACCTAATTGCATGGCAAACTGAGCAACATCAATGTGATCTGAAAACAACTGTGCTCTTATACTGTAGAATCCCTTAAAAAAAGAAACAGAGAAAAACCCACTAAAGAACTATTATACTGAATAATTTTGTAAAAGATAAAAATAGCACAGTCTTACTATACTCTAGTATTAAACAATAAAAAATGTGTAGAAAGTATTATAGTATGAAGTATAACCCAAATCCTTAAGGAATCCACAAAGGCAATACAGAACATTAAAGCATATAAACAACAAGATATGAATGTTATGAAAGAAACTGATATAAAGTACCATAAGTTCAGAATAGAATAATTATCTAACTCTAAATGAAGGCATGAGAAAAACTTTATAGAAGAAATAGAGCTGAATGTCTTTATAAAGGAAATACTTCAATAGATACAATAGGAGGGCAAGAAAAATTGCAGCTTATATGTTTACATGGGAAATAATACAAAAGTACAGAAAAAAAGAAGGACCAAATACATTTTGAGTACATTGTCTTTCACCTAGTGAGAACATGTGTACTTATATTAGATTAATATGAAAGAAAAAGTTCTACAGGGAAAAAAAGTGTGCTAGATCAGTATTTTTCATCCTGTGGTCTTTGAATCAGCATTAATTATGCCATTTGTGAACATGGAATTGCAAAAATCTCCTACATTGTCCCTACCCCCACCACCTTCCTGTCTGCTGATGAGCTAAGAAAAGAAATGATGGGGATGGGACTTGTAATCTCTATGTAAACAAGCTTGCTAGATGATTTCAATACTCAGAAAAGGATGGCTGTCATAAAACTCTGCTTGGATTCTGATACTATTTATTCTCAGTGTAATTCTGCATTAATTACTAAACCTCTTCTAATCAGATTTCAAAGGCACAATTAGTAGAATAAGTAAACATAACCTTTGAAATATGCTGTGTGAAGTACCTAGGCACTCAATAAATAACCATATTTTCTCAGAAAGGACCCTGGGATTTCATAGTGTAAGTCATACATTCACTGTAAATGACTAGAATGCATTCTTTTTAAAACTACATTAAAATGTTTGCTAATAACATTTTATTTTTAATATAATACTTTATTGATGTTTTGTGTATCTCAGACAACATTTTTCAGTTCAATTTAGACATATTCCCCTTTTCCTTCCCTCAACCCCATCCCAGTTCATGCATTCTGCCATACATGTCCTGCATCTTTCAGTCTTTTTAAAGTTTTTCTCTGCAAAGGTTTATTGTTTGGGGCAGAATTTAACTACATCAGTCCGTTCTTTGACTCAGTCCTTATGTTGTTGTGATTCCATCCCAATTGTATTGCTCCAAAATATGCCTATATACACGTCATATATGTACCAGAATTATGTCCTCCAGGAATAAACTGTATGCTAACTCCAATATATGTTTATCAGTTCACATTTTTCCCTTTAATTTTATATTACTCTAAAATATGAATATATACCTTCTGCCCATTTACATTAATTACCATGTCTGAAAGTAAGTGGTAAGTTAATTCTAGGGCTCATTAAGAGATTCACATTATAACATCACATGCTAGAGAGGCTAAGATCAAGAAGACAAAAGATACCAAATGCTGGAGAGGTTGTGGGGAAGGGAATACTCATCCACTGCTGGTGGGAATGTAAACTTATACAACCACTGTGGAAAGCACCTTAAAAGACTCAAAATGAGCCTACCATGTTACCCAGCCATACCACTCCCGGGTATATAGCCACAAGACTCATCCTATTGCAGAGATACATGCACAGCCATGTTTATTGCAACTCTCTTCACAATAGCAAAGAGCTGGAACCAACCCAAATGCCCCTCAACTGAGGGGTGGCTAACAAAAGTGTAGTATATTTACACAATGGAGTTCTATGCATCAGTAAAGAAAGATGAGATGATGAACTTTGCAGGTAAATGGATGGAACTAGAAGCCATTGTGCTAAGTGAAGTAACATAATCCCTCCCCCCCCCCCGCCAAAAAAAGGGGGAATGGTTTTCTTCATTAGTGATGCTAGTACCAAATCACCAGTTGAAAGGCAAGCTGAGGAGTTACTGCTACATTTCTCTCTATCTAGAATGCATTCTTAAGGCACTGGTGGCCACTGATGGATTCTGCTCAATATTATCAAGCACTACTGTTTCTTTTCAAGAATAATATTATGAGATGAACTGAAAATGGAAGTTTCTTAACATAAAGGAAAGAAAGCCTAATAAGAACATATTAAATAAAATGGAATGCTTTTTGGCCCACATTCTCTGATGTATCTATTCTAGAACCCAATTAGTGTATGTTTTGTGTAGCTATCTAACTTCCCTTTCTACTACTTTTTAACTTTCTTTTGTGACACAGTGCACTACAGGGGAACTTTTCTTGTTTGCTATTAAAGTAACAACAATTCTATTAAGATGCCATGTAAATAATATTTAACAGTTACTTCTCATTTTTTTTTTGCCGTATATTTAAGGATATTCACTTTCTGTCTTGTCTCTGTCTCTCTGTGTGTTTATGGTGCACATGTATATACACAGGTCAGAGAACAACCTGGGGTGTCATTTCTCAGGGAACTTTCACTTTTTGTTTGAGATAGGGTCTCTCATTGCCTTTGAACTCAGTAAGTAGACTAAGCCAGCTGGCCAGTAAGCTTTATGGAACTACTGTCTTCATTTCCCATCTCTGGGATTACAGGCATTTACCACCACTTTTATCTTGTTCTATGGACCTAAACTTGAGGCCTTAAGCTTTCAAGACAAGTGTTTTACCTACTGAGTTCTAGCCCTTTAATGGCACTTTCATTTCACACTAACAACAGCTCCAACAGGCAAGCTATTGCCATGATTTCTACTTTACAGATAACAGAATACTTTTTCTTATTAAGCAAAGTGAAAGTTAAGATACAGGTGGGATTACTGAACCCCTCATCTGCACGTCCTTTCTAGGGCCTGTGCAAATAAGGCAAGTACTCTTACCACTAAGATATATCTCAACTCTCAGAGCTGAGATTTACACTTTTCCAAAATATATTATGTCAATGAAACACTATCAAGTTTGTCAGAAATCAACTCTTCTAGAGCATATTTGTGTGTGATGTACATGACTTATGTGTATGTGTCCACATGAATATGGGTGCATTTGTGTGCAGGTGTGTATGCATGTGTGCAAACATAAGTAGAGGCCCAAAGTTAATGTCAGGTGTCTTCCCTAACTGCTTTCTATTTTCTTTATTGAGGTAGCATCTCTCACTGATATTGTCTCATAAGTTTAAGTAACTATTCATATACATACATACATATGCTTAAATACATATATGTGTATTAATATAGAGAAATACAAATATCTGTGGACAGGATTATAGTGTAAAGTATATCTGTTATTGCTACTAACACACCAAAGCTTTAAATCTACTCTTCTATGTGTTACATAGTATTATCCTCTGACTATAACTGTCATCATCATCATAGAAGCCATGACTACCTGTAGGAGACCCACATGACTGGGCCTGTTGACTGACGTTCTCTCGTAGATGAAAGGGCATAGGTAACTAGATTTTCACCTGATCTCAGTGACTCTCCTTCTACATCTCAGCTAGGTGTGTATAGTTCTATACAAGCTGGGCGTGGTGGCACACACCATTAATCCCAGCACTCAGGAGGCAGAGGCAGGTGTATCTCCGTGAATACGTAGTCAAGGCCAGCCTGGACTACAGAGCAAGGTCCAGGACAGCTGGTACTATAAGGAGACCCTGTCTCAAAAAAGACCAATAATAATAATAATAATAATAATAATAATAATAATAATTCTATACAAATTATACTTGGCCTCAGGCTCTTGGGAGGTGCTAGAGTATACAGATTGTGGAAGATTAGCTGAAAGGGGACTCTATCTTAGCAGCTATGGGGAAGTCATTTTTCATCCTGCAAACAGGATCTTTCAGTAGTGT
The DNA here is from genome assembly GCA_009823505.1 of Rhizomys pruinosus. Lineage (NCBI taxonomy): Eukaryota > Metazoa > Chordata > Mammalia > Rodentia > Spalacidae > Rhizomys > Rhizomys pruinosus. The sequence continues at coordinate 1,885,947 of VZQC01001310.1, forward strand.
GGCTGCTTTGGAGTCATCCACTTCCTGTAAGTAACCCTTCACCAAATAAACTCCTGGGTTCCTTATGTTGAAATCTGGCAGACTAATACTTTGGTTTATTGGTGGTGTTCTAAAAGGAAGGAAGGGGTAAATAGATGCTTGTTATTGTCTTCCCAAGGAAAGAGCTTCCATAACTAGAACTGGAAATTTAATGTGTAAAAGCAATTTTTCCCAGGATATTTGTATCCATTTATATTCCTACCAGCAGCATTATTGCCTGTTTTGACAATACTTAATGCTGTTAGATTTGTTTCCCTGCCTTCCAGCAAATGTCTACAAGCTGAATAGGAAACATTTAAGGCATAAAGCAATCTTAAAGTGGTTTTAATTTGCAGTTCCTTCATTAACAGTGATGTTGAGCACTTTCTAAAAAAATTTTTTGGGGGGGGATCTTTTTGAGACAGGGTCTCCTGGAGCCACGGCTGTCCTGGAACTCACCATGTAGACCAGCCTGGCCTTGAACTCACATTGATCCGCCTGCCTCTGCTGGGATTACAGGCCTGCACCACCATGCAGGGCTGTTTACACTTTTAAAGATGTTTCTCAGCCATCTTTGCATTTTCATTTGTGAAGTATCTGTTCAGCTCTTTACTCCATCTTTTAATTGAGTCATTTGTTTTCTTGATCCTTTGTTTTTTGAGTAATTTATATAATCTGGTTGTTAAACTCTGTCAGATGTTTCACTGGAGAAAGTTTCCTTGTACTCTGTGGGTTATCTCTTTACTTCTTTGTTTCTTTCATTGTACAGAAGCTTTTTAGTTTAATGAGGTCCCCTTGTCAATTGTTGATCTTATTTCCTGTGCAAATGCTGTCTGATTTAGAAAGTCTTTTCCTATACCTATATTTGGTAGATTACTGGCAATGTTTTCTTCTATCATTTTCAGAACTTTAGGTTTTACATTGAGGTCTCTGATCCATTTGGAGTTGATTTTTGTACAGAGTGAAAGGTAGGGGTTTAGTTTTATTCTTTGACAAGTGGTCAAGTTTTGCCAGCACCATAAGCTGAAGATGCTGTCCTTCCTCCATTGAATCTTCTTGGCCCCTTTGTCAAATATGAGGTGGATGAAATTACATGTAAATAAATGATACCAAATGCTGCAGAGGTTGTGGGGAAAAGGGGAACACTCATTCACTGCTGGTGGGCATGCAAACTTGTACAATCCCTGTGGAAAGCAGTGTGGAGAACTCTTAAAAGACTCAAAATGAACTTAGCACTTGACACAGTCACACCACTCCTGGGTATATACCCAAAAGATTCATTCTATTACAGAGATACATATACAACCATGTTTACCGCAGTTTTTTTTCACAATAGCGAAGAAATGGAAGCAACCCAAGTGTCTCTCAACTGATGAATAGATAATGAAAATGTGGCACATCTATACAATGGAGTTTTATGCAGAGGTAAAGAAAGACAACATCATGAAATTTGCAGGTAAATGGATGGAACTAGAAGCCATTATGCTAAGTGAAGTAATACAGTCATAGAAAAACAAGTGACATAGGGTGTCCCTCATTTGTGGGTCCTAGCATCAAATCCTTATATACTCTGTCATTTTGGTATATGTGTGGAGTATATATACATGTATTTTGGAGTAATATAAAATTAAAGGGAACAACAACAAAAGACATGTTCAACAATCAGACCAAAACAATAGACTTCTACATCGAAAAAGTTAAAAAAAAATGAAGAAAAAGATGTAAGACAGGATGTAACATGTATGGCAGAATGCATGAGCTCTGGTACAGGGGCATGGAAGGGGAAATGGGTCTAAATTTGATTGGGAAAGATTGTATGAAATGAACAAAAGCTCAATAAAATTTTTTATAAAAGGAAAAGAAAAGAGATAAAGTAATTAAAACAAAAATGCTAACCATAAAATTTAGTGGAGCCTATAAGAGTAATCACTACAAAAGTTTTCAATATGGTATGTTTTAATTTTTTCCTCATGAAAGCTGCCCACTCCTTTAATTTTAGACTGAAATTTGAGTAGTTTATTGCTTATGTATTAGCTTATTCTTTTTTTCTATAATTAGTGTATGTCTATCAGTTTCTTAGGATGCACAACATGTATTATTCAGAGGACAGAAGTAGCTACGCATGGTGCTGCAGACCTGTAATGCCAGCACTCAGAGCTGATCCAGGAGGACCTCAAATTCTAAGTCAGCTTAGATTAAATGAACAGATCCTAGCTTCAAACCAACCAACCAACCAACCAACAAACCAACCAACCAACCAACCAACCATCCAACCAACCAACCATCCAACCAACCAGCCAACCAACCAGCCAACCAACCAGCAGTTGGAGAGATGACTTAGCAGTTAAGAGAACTGGCTGTTATTTCAGAGGTCTGGGGTTCAGTTCTGAGTACCCACATGGTGCTAACAACCATTCAAAAGTGAAGTTCCAGGGGATTTGAGTCCCTCTTCTGGCCTCTGAGGGCATTGGATGTCACTGGTTTACTTACATACATGTAGGCAAAACACTCAAACACATAAAACATACAATGCTTTACCTTTTTTGGAGTATATGTGTGGGCTTTTCTATAGTACCAAACATAATATCACAATAATGAAAGCATTTAATAAATCTAATTTATGAAACAAGGACAAGCAGAAAATTATGCTAAAGTTATAAAGATGAAACAAACCTTGTAAATGACTCCTGTAAAAAATCATTTTTTTAAAATTTTATTTATTTATTTTCTATGTGTATGAATGTACTGTCTGAATGCAGGTCTGTGCACCCATGCCGTGCAATGCCGTGGAGGTCAGAAGAGGGTGTCGGATTCCCCTGGAGCTGGAGTTCTCCTGGAATTGGAGTTACAGATGGTTCTCAGCCACCATGTGGGTGCTGGGGATCGAACCCGGGTCCTCTGCAAGAGCAGTCGGCGCTCTTAACCACTAGGCTATATCTCCAGCCCCCCCAATCATTTTCAATGAGAGCAGCTGCTATATCTTATCTTGTATCCAACAAACTTGAACTCTGCCATTGATTCTTTTTTTTTTTATAATAATTTTTAATTTTATTTTATTTATTTTTGTATGTGTATGAGTGTACTGTCTGCATGTAGGTTTGTGCACCCGTGTCGTGCAATGCCGCGGAGGTCAGAAGAGGGTGTCGGATTCCCCTGGAACTGGAGTTCTCCTGGAGTTGGAGTTTCAGACGGTTCTCAGCCGCCATGTGGGTGCTGGGGATCGAACCCGGGTCCTCTGTAAGAGCGGTCAGCGCTCTCAACCGCTAGGCCATCTCTCCAGCCCCTGCCATTGATTCTTAAAGGCTACTGATTTTGAGGGCTGGAGAGACTCAGTGGTTAAGAGTACTGGCTGCTCTTACAGAGGATCCGGGTTTGATTTCCAGCACCCAAAGGGTGGCTAACAACTGTGGTAATTCCAGTTCCAGGGGAATCCAATGCCCTTTTCTGACCTCCATGGACATAAGTGCACATAGGTGCACTTACACACATGCAGGAAATACACTCATACAGATAAAATAAAAATTAAAATATTTTAAAATACTACTGATAGTTAAAAATCTGTATATATATTCATAAAGTTCTGTTTTATCTTTCTCAATGCTTATGCTATTTATTCTTTGCTTTGTACATGTTGAATAGAATTAGTCATAATAGGACTTTCATTTATAACTTTAAAAAGAATTGTCAACATCTGTATTGTTACATAAGTAACATTTTTTTCTAAGCCTATTTGCTCAGAGTTGCTGTCTATAAATAGTTCTGGAAACTTATCAAATGCCTTTGCTGAATCAATTGAGATGATCATAAGACTTTTCCCAATGGATTAATATGGTGATTCACACTAATCATCCAATATGCACCTTTGTTTGCTTTAAATAAATTTTAGTCATATATTGTGGTGCTTTCCATGAAAATGCCCCCTATAGGCTCCAAATGTTTGGACATTTTGTTCCTAGTAGGTGTAGTTTGGGGAGGTTTTAGAAAGTGTGGCCTTGTTAGAGGAAGGAAGTCACTTGGGGCAGGCGTAGACAGTTATTAAGCCTTGCCTCTTAGTTGCTCTCTGCTTCCTGTGCCTTTTTCTAAATACTAGAAAGAGCTAGAAAGATACCAGCTCTTTCTGCTCTGGCCATCTCTTGACTCCCTGCTATGATGGACACTGATCCCTCTGGAACCATAAACTCTTCCTTCCATAAATTCCTTTGGTCACAGTGTTTTAATACAGTAACAGAAAAGTTACTAATAATGAAGTTAGTACCAGAGAGTGGGCTGCTGGCTGTGAGGAACATGACCATGTGGGTTTTGGGAGCAATGTGGAAGATTTTTGGAAGTTTGGATTAGAAATTGGTTGGTTGTTCTAAGCAGAGCTTAATGGACCAGTCTAGTAGGAGCTTGGAAGAAAGTAGTGCTGAGACCAAAGTAGTTCCAGAGAGAAAAATGGACTTAAGCAGAAATTGGGATATTTTGGCAAAGAATCTGTCTGACCACAGCCTAAAAGCCTGCCTGAGGCTAAGTTGAAAAGCAGTGGACTAATTTCATTGGTGGAAGAAATTTCAAGACAGCCTAACATAGAAATGGTGATATGGCTATTAATGGTAAATATTATGCAGAACTACATGAAAAAGTCCAAATGGGGCAGAAAGAAGTTTATTTGTTTAAGAAAAACTTAAGTTCAAGTAATTTTAGTCATATTATTCAACTTTCAAAGAACAAACTATTCTCACCTAAATAAACTATTCCTGACAGTTGTAGAAAAGTATTTCCCAATTCACATTATGAGCCTAAAATAGTCTTATGAAAACTATGAAAAGATAGAAAAAACATATTTTAAATAGACATTTTCAGGTATGCAATAGAAAAATTGGACAAAATAAAAAAGGATATAGAATTCAACAAACATGATCAATTACCAGGATCAAGTTGATAGAACTCCTCCATACAGTATAATTTATCTTTTGATATAGAACCTATTTTTTTATTATTTATTTCATTTATGATTTTTATTTAATGTGTATGAGTGTATTGCTGGCTTGTAGGTACGTGCACCCATATTGTGCAATGCACGCAGAGGTCATAAAAAGGCATTGTAATCCCCTGGAACTGGAGTTATGGACAGTTGTTAGCTGCTAAGTGGTTGCTAGGAATGGAACCTGGATCCCTTCTAACAGTAACCACTGCTCTTAACTGATAAGCCGTGTATCTCTCCAGCCACCTAAACTATTTTTAGAATTGCCTTATATTTAGAAAAAAGTAAAACAGTACAAAGACTTTTTATATAAGATCTCATATTAGTCTATTATTTTTAGTGGCAACTATTAAACCAATTTTGATACACTGTTATTAAGCAAAGCTTAAAGCATATTCAGATGTCCTTAATTTTTATTTAATGAATTTTTACTGTTCCAGAATCCCACTAGATTACAACATAACTTTTAGCTGTCATCTCCTTAATGCTTCTCTGGGCAGTTGCTCAGATTTTCCTTGTTTTTGGTATCTTGACAGGTTTGAGGAGTCTAGTTAGGTTTTGCAGGAAGTTTTTGATATTTTCTCATGGTAAGACAAGTGTTTTGGGATTTTTGAGGGAAAATACAGAAGTGCCATTTCTATTACATCCATTATATCATATGAAAGGTAGATATTATTTCCGTAATGTTGACATTAAACTTGATGATCTACCTGAGGTATCTGGCAGTTACTCCTAGGGTAACGATAATCTACCAACCTTGTTCTCCATAGTCCTGTTCTTTTTAGAAGACACTGTAGATGGCCCACACTTAAGGAATAGGGAGTTCTGTGTCCTCTTACTTGAAGGTGGAAAACCTATATAAATAATGTGGAGATCTTTGTGGGAGATTTGTCTCTTCCCTATTGGATTTAATAACTGGATTAAAAATTTATTTATATAACTGTGGGGTTATGGAGATTTAGCTTATATTTAAGTAGTAATACAGTATTATTTACATTTACATTTTTATCTGACCTTGGGGAGATAGGCTAATTGGCTCCTATGCTCTTTGACATCTACTCATAAATGTAAAATTTTGTTATTTATCATCTAAAGTGTGCCTGTATAGATGCTTTCACTTTTCATCTATAGATTCTATTCAAATTTAAAGTTAGTTATGAACCTTCCTATCTTCCTCATATACTTGGTTGTTTTTTATTTTTCAATGTAATAGATTGTCTTATTAGAATATGCAATCCGTTCTCAGATCTATTAATGATAATTTGTGCATAGTAGCAATCTTTGTGATATAAAGTTATGACGTGAGAAATATCTAATGCCATGATTTTACTTCAATAAAATTTAGGCAGGATAGAAAGACAGGGGATGAGAAGGGAGAGGAGATAAAGAAACCTCACAAACTGACTTAAAGTCTCTTGTCGGCTGAAAAGAAAGAACGAATAAAAATAAAAATTTGTTGTAAAAGGTGCTAATATTAATATTTTTAATATACAGATATTTTATATTAAAATAGCAATGAGCCATGCTTAAGGACTAAATGTATATGGCCTCTTTCTTTTCCCAAGATACCGCCTGAAAATTTCAAATAGAACTATTTACAGGAAAGATATCCGACCATTCTTGGGGATGTGGGACAGACATCTAAACTTTTTTTTTATTTCAACCCTACCAGGTGCCCCTTAGGAACCACCTAGTGATAAGACAGTCACTCCAAACCTCACCAAAATCTTAAATACATGACTACTATAGAAATAATCAGCTGTGCCTCTCTCTTGATGCACACTTGAGTATGTCTTACTTTCTTCTGAGCAACTTTTTCTCCTTAGCCTAATAATTAGGGTTAAATTAAAATATTTATAATAGGTGCAGGCCAGCTCCTGAGGCACAGGAATCCAGAAGTTGCTTCAGGCAGGTAGATTTTAGGGTAGATTGTCTCCTGGGCTGCTGGAAAAGGTTCCCAACTCTGAACCCTTTTGTAGGGGGTGGCTGTTTGGGCAGAACCTTTGCAGCTGGTGACCGGCGAGTGGGGTTTGGTGCCTCTGTGGCTTTGTGAAGGCTGGCTCCTGAGGCACAGGAACCCGGAATTCACTCCAGGTAGGTACGGGGGCTAAGTCAGGCAGGCATATATCTCCCCCCCTTTACAAAAACAATTCTTCAGGATATCAAGGCACAGATTAACCCCAGCACACTAATAGTAGGGGACTTCAATACCCCACTAAGTCCTTTAGACAGATCAATAGGACAAAGGATAAACAGAGAGACATCTGAACTAAATGATACAATACACCAAATGGACCTGTTCTAGTTTGTCTTCCATTGCTATGACAAAACACTCTGACCAACACCAACTTGGGGAGGAAAGGGTTTATTCAGCTTACACCTCCTGGGTAACAGCTCATCACTCAGGGAGCCCAAGGCGGGAATTCAGGGCAGGAACCTGGAGGCAGGAGCTGAAGCACAGGCCATGGAGGAATGCTGTTCACTGGCTTGCTCCCTTGGCTCATGCCCAGCCTGCCCTCTTATACAGTACAGAACAACCTGCCTAGGGTGGTACTACTTCATTGTGGGCTGGGCCCTCCCACATTGCTTGACAATCAGACAATACTCCACAGATGTGGCCACAGGCCAATCTAATGGAGCCAATTCCCCAACTGAAGCTCCCTCAACCCAAGTGTGTCAAGTTGACACTAAAGCTATCCAGCACAGGACCTCACAGACACTTATCGAATATTTCTCCCAAGCACCAGAGAATACACTTGATATTCATCACTTCACGGAACATTCTCCAAAACAGACCATATACTGGGACACAGGAAAAAACTCAACAAATACAAAAAGATTGACATAATCTCATGCATTCTATCAGACCACAGTGCAATAAAACTCAGTATCAACACCGGGATAAACCCTACAACCTACAAGAACACGTGGAGAATAAACAACACTCTCCTGAATAATGAATGGGTCAAGGAAGAAAGAAAGAAATAAAAACATTCCTGCAGCCGGGCGTGGTGGCACACGCCTTTAATCCTAGCACTTGGGAGGCAGAGGCAGGCGGATCTTTGTGAGTTCAAGGCTAGCCTGGTCTACAGAGGGAGTTCGAGGACAGCTGAGGCTACAGGGAGACGCTGTCTCAAAAAGAACCAAAAAAACAAAACAAAAAAAAACAACAAAAAAACAAAAAAAACAAATTCCTGGAACTGAACAACAATGATAATACAACACAGCAAAACCTATGGGACACATTAAAAGCAGTCCTAAGAGGGAAGTTTATAGCTCTAAGTGCCTACATAAAAAAACAAAAAGAGCACAAGTGAATGATCTAACACTGCAGCTAAAAATACTTGAGAGACAACAACAAATGAACCCTAAATGCAGCACACAAGAAGAAATAACAAAAATCAGAGCAGAGATCAATGAAACAGAAACAAAGAAAACTATACAAAAAAAATATCAATGAATACAAAAGTTGGTTCTTTGAGAGAATAAACAAGATAGACAGACCTCTAGCCCAGTTAACCAAAAGAAAAAAGGAACAACTCCAAATCAATAGAATCTGTGATTGACTCGGAGAAAGCCTTTGACAAAATCCAGCATCCCTTCATGTTTAAAGTCCTAGAGGGAATTGGACTGGAGGGATCATTCCTCAATGTAATCAAGCCATATACAGGAAACCCACAGCCAATATCATCCTAAATGGGGAAATGACAGAAACATTCCCCTTAAAGGTAGGAACTTAGCAAGGCTGCCCCCTGTTACCACTCCTTTTCAATATAGTGCTTGAAACCCTTGCTAGGGCAATAAGGCAAGAAAAGAAAATTAAAGGAGTTCTAATTGGAAAAGAGGAAGTCAAGCTATCCCTTTTTGCTGATGATATGACTGTCTACCTAAGAGATGCTAAGAACTCCACCAGAAAACTCCTAGAAACGATTAAGAGCTTCAGTAAAGGGGCAGGATACAAAATAAATCTAGAAAAATCAATAGCCTTTCTTTACATGAACAACAAACAACTGAAGAAGGAATACAAGGAGACCTTCCCACACACAACAGCCTCAAAAACAGTAAAATAACTAGGAACAAACTTAATCAAAGACACCAAGGATCTCTACAACAAAAGTTTTAAACCCCTGAAGAAGGAAATTGAGGAAGACATCAGAAGATGGACAAACCTCCCATGCTCATGGATTGAGAAAATAAATATAGTAAAAATGTCCATTTTACCCAAACTCATGTACAGATTTAATGCAATCCCAATCAAAATTCCCAGAGCTTCTTCACAGGCTTGGGAAAAAAAATCCTCAATTTCATTTGGAAAAACAAAAGACCCTGAATAGCCAAAGCAACCCTGAGTGAAAAGAGCAATACAGGGGGGATCTCTATACCAGACTTCAAACTATACTATAGGGCTATAGTCATATAAACAGCTTGGTACTGGCACAAAGACAGACCAGTTGACCAATGGAATAAAACTGAAGATCCAAACCTGAGCACATACAATTTCAGCCACCTCATATTTGACAAGGGGGCCAAGAAGACACAATGGAGAAAAGACAGCATCTTCAGCAAGTGGTGTTGGCAAAAGTGGATCACCACTTGTAGAAGAATGAAATTAAACCCCTACCTCTCGCCTTTGGAAGACTCAAAATGAGCTTATCATTTGACCCAGTCCTACCACTCCTGGGTATATACCCACAAGACTCATCTTACTGCAGAAATACATGCACAGCTCTATTTATTGCAGCTCTGTTCACAATAGCAAAAAGCTGGAACCAACCCAAATGCCGCTCAACTGACAAGTGGATAGAGAAAATGTGGTACATGTACACAATGGAGTTCTATGCATTGGTAAAAAAAGACAATATCATGAACTTTGCAGGTAAATGGATGGAGCTAGAAGATATTATATTAAGTGAAGTAACACAGTCCCAGAAAAACAAACAATGAATGGTATCCCTCATATTTAGACGCTAGGATCAATAACCCAGTTATAAATATTTCTTGTGGAGAGGGATGCATATTAAAAGAACAACAGAAAGACTGCATCAGAAAACTGACTGAAATGGTGAATTGGGAGGGCTGGGAGGGGTGGGAGAGGGACACGGGTCTATATTCAATTAATGTATATTTAATTGATGTGAGTTCAACAAGTATCTAATTTTGCCCAGACTCTGTCTACAGGTTACATGGTGTTTTAGGACTTAGTAAAAGTGAATATGTGTATATTAAACAACATTGGTTTAAAGGTTCTGATAAAAACAGTAATGCACCTGAGTTAACTGGAAATATAAATTGTTGTTGTCCACATTTGTTTTACTTAAAATCTGTATAACAGAAACTTTCGGATTGGCACATACAAATGTTTTCTATAATTTTTCTGCTGTACAGTATCATCTTGTAGCATTCGCTTTTACCTGCAGGATGATTTAACTTAAAAAATTAAGTTTGCTTCCCAAGTTAATGACATACAGTCACCCAAAACAGCTTGGGTGAATTTGATGAAATCTGTGCCTTGATTCCAGTCTATAGGTATGTGTAATACAACTGCCTTTTTGAGACTCATGGGTCAAAAAACAAAAACCTAAAATTAAAAAGGGGTGGAGGATATTATATATTATTATATATATATATAATATATATGAAACCTTTGTCAAAAAATTTTGCAATTCAAATCTTAAACAATAAGTACGGGAAAAGTACTGTATGCTCCAAAGTCAAAAATGTCACCAACTAAATCAGAGATGAAGAAAAAAAGATGATCAGGAATTGCCAGGAGAAAGGTTAGCCCATCTGAACACTGAAAAGGAAGAAAAGCCTCAGATGCTACAGACATCCAAAACCCGGCTTCTGAGGCTCCTACTTGTAACACCTTTAATAATGAGTCTAATGAAAATTTACCTCTAGGTGCCGACAAAAGTGTTTAATACGAGGAGACGTTTCTTACCTCCCTCCATAGAACAAGGAGAAATATGAGATGATGATGATGATGTTGTCTTAACGGTAAATTGAGCCAACTGTTACAGAGGTAATCTCTTATAAAACCAGTAAAACTGCCTTCTTTAATTGACTCATAGACATAAGGAACTGTGTGAAAAGGATTACTTTAAATCAATTTAGAACAAAATATAAAATATAAGTCTCCTTAAGCTATGCACTAAGCAAATTATATTAATACAGGGAGTCTACATCAGCACTGGATATTCTGACCAAGGAGGATGTTGTGCCAGGGGATCCAAGCCCCATAAAAAGGTAAAGGCTTACTTGACCTGTCAAACTGGATACCTGCAAGAAGACGAGGCGGTACGGTCCCACTGCTGATCAAGACCTGATGTAAGATGGGAAGGTTTATCGAGACTGCACTTGCAGATGTACAGTTGGTCTTCTGAAGTACCAGAGAGTGTTACAAAGGATCACTAACCAATAAAGCAAATATAGGTTCTCCTTGAGTCAAGACAAGACTCCTCTGTCAGCACCAGCTTCCACCTCACCTGCCCTGCAAATAAACTGTGCAGCAGTGGCAGCCATATGCCCTTATATCCCAACTAATGCATACTCTCTAATAATTGGCTATTAGCTCTCTCACTTGGAGGAATAACCCACTGGCATGATGCCACAAGCTTAATCCTCTAGTGTTTAGGGAGATGTTTAAACCACGGAAGACCCCTTGTCATAGTTTTACAGAAAAAAATGTAATTCATGGAAATGTAATCATGATCTACCATCCAAACATCTGTGTCTATACCAAAGTAACCTCCAATAACAATTCAGTACTGTTTAAATACCTATTATCTAATTGCTTGTGCTTCCATTAGTAGGATTGAATAGGTCTATTCCTGCCGGGAGTGGAGCACATGCCTTAATCCTAGCAACTCGGGAGGCAGCAGGGGGTCGGAATCTGTTCAAGGCAGCCTGGTCTGGTCTACAGAGTGATTCAGACCACGCTAGAGCGACAGGGAGAACCCTGTCTCGAAAGACAAAAAGCAAAAAAAAGAAAAAAAAAAAAAGGTTATTCCTGGACAGAATGTCAGCCCATGAAAGGAAACAGCCAGAACTGACACAGAGTCCAAAACACACTCCAAACCGAGAAATAAACGTTTCTTCTCATCCACCTGTGCCCCTATTATCTAAACCTAGGGAACAATCTGCGGAAGAGGGGGACGGTAGAATGTAAGGGCTGTGTGATTGGGGTGGAATGGTGATGAACTACAGACAAGACAGACTGGACACTTATTTATTAACTTGAAGTTGAACATATAAGCCCCCGCTGACTGTATGGTGGCACCTGGCTGTTAGGTTTGGGTTGGGCCACAACTGCTTGCAAGATATGTTGGTTACCATGAAGGAGATGGCATTGTAGTCACGGTAAATATTATCGACTTATTGTGGTAAAAAATAAAAAAAAGAATAGAAAACATATTCTACCAATAAAATATCCAACTTGTATCATAAACTAGTGAGTCCTGAAATTATTTTCAATGATCAAGCCATGAATCCTGATATAAACTGAGTTGAGAGTCCTAAAAACCCTTGGAGGGAGCTACTCAATCTGCTAAGGGTGACAGTGTGATCAGTGGCTCCTTTATTTGCACCAAAAAAACCTGACAATATTATATGAATATCATTCTTCTTAAAAGCCAGCTCTGCTCTCTCATTTGTTTCCCTCTTCCACTGAAATACTACTGATCATTTCACTGTCCCTAAAGTTTGAGCATTTCTAGAACCACACAGTTATCCTTTATGCATTTAAGTACCTTCCTGTATTTCATGGTTTGACAGCTCAGTGTTTTTTTTTTTTTGTTTGTTTGTTTTTTAATTTCTGAGTAGCTTTCTATTATATTACTATACTGTAGGTTTGCTTATTTTCTTACATATATTTTCATTGATTCTAGCTTTTGCCATTATTAACAACCTTTATAAGCAATAATATGCAGATTCTTTTTTTTTTTTTTAAATTTTATTTATTTCGGTATGTGTATCAATGTACTGTCTGCATGCAGGTTTGTGCACCCGTGTCGTGCAATGCTGCGGAGGTCAGAAGAGGGTCTCGGATTCCCCTGGAACTGGAGTTCTCCTGGAATTGGAGTTTCAGACGGCTCTCGGCCGCCATGTGGGTGCTGGGGATCGAACCCGGGTCCTCTGTAAGAGCGGTCGGCGCTCTTAACTGCTAGGCCATCTCTCCAGCCCCTGCAGATTCTTTTTTAAGTTAATTTTTATTGCGCAGATTTCATACAACACTTCTTAATCAAATTTAGACTCATTACCCCATCCATGCCCACCTCTCATGCCCCCTGCTACCCGCCAGAGCTCATGGATTCTGTCATACATGTTAAGTCCTGTCTTGCTTCTTTTTCTCAGTCTTTTTTTTTAATGTAATAAGCCCATTTTTTTATTTTTTAATTTTTTTATTTATTTTTGTATGTGTATGAATGTACTGTCTGCATGTAGGTTTGTGCACCCGTGTCCTGCAATGCCTCGGAGGTCAGAAGAGGGTCTCGGATTCCCCTGGAACTGGAGTTCTACTGGAATTGGAGTTACAGACGGTTCTTAGCCACCATGTGGGTGCTGGGGATCGAACCCGGGTCCTCTGTAAGAGTAGTCAGTGCTCTTAACCGCTAGGCTATCTCTACAGCCTCTTCTCAGTCTTTTATAACCTTTTGATGCACAAGTTTACTGTTTTGGTCAGTTCTTGAATAGGTTTTTCTCTCTCTTTTTTGTTCCCTTTAATTTCATATTATTCCAAAATATGCATATATATACTCCACACATAAATGAAAATTACACAAACTGAAAATAAACTATAGGTTAATTCCAAAACACATTTAGATATTTACATTTTAACAGTAAAGTTGTATGAAGGTAAAAAGAAATAAAAGTTTACTTTTTTTTTTAGAATATGAGTACATATCTTCCACCCATATATGGTAATTACAATATGTGAATACAAGAGGGAGGTCAATTCTAAAGCCCATTAAGAGAGTGACATTATAATAGCGCAGTTGCTTTCAGATACAATGAAATACAATAATCGCTCAGTTTGCCTGACAACTGGGGATTTGGTGTTAGCATCCACAAATGAGGAAAACCATTCACCTTTCAACACCCCTCCCCCCAGCCCCGGGACTGTGTTACTTCACTTAGCACAATGGCTTTGAGTTTAGTTCCATCCATTTACCTGCAAAGTTCAGGATGTCATCTTTCTTTACCGCTGCATAGAACTCCATTGTGTAGATGTACCATATTTGTGTTATCCAGTCATCAGTTGAGGGACCTTTGGGTTGGTTCCGGCTCTTTACTATTGTGAAGAGAGCTGCAATAAACATAGCTGTGTAGGTATCTTTGTGGTTGGATGAGTCTTGTGGGTATATACCCAGGAGTGGTATGGTTGGGTGAGGTGGTATGCTCATTTTGAGTTCTTTAAGGATTCTCCACACTGCTTTCTACAGTGGTTGTACCAGTTTACATTCCCACCAGCAGTGGATGAGTGTTCCCCTATCCCCACAACCTCTTCAGCATTTGGTGTCTTTTCTTTTCTTGAACTTGGCTAGTCTTATTGGAGTGAGATGATACCTTAGTGTGGTTTTAATTTGCATTTCCTTAATTATTAATGATGTTGAACACTTTTTAAGATGTTTCACAGCCATCTTTACATCCTTACTGGTGAAGTCTCTGTTCATCCCTTTACTCCATCTTTTGAGTACGTCATTTGTTTTCTTCTTTATTTTTTAAGTAGTTTATATATTCTGGATGTTAATGCTCTGTCTGATGTATCAGTGGTGGTTTCCTCCCACTCTTTGGGTTTTCTCTTCACTTCCTTGATTGTTTCCTTAGCCGTACAAAAGCTTTTGAGTTTGATGAGGTCCCACTTGTCAGCTGTTGTCCTTATTTCTTGTGCAGCTGCTGTTTGATTTAGAAAGTCTTTTCCTACACCTATGTCTTGTAGGTTGCTGCTGACTATTTCTTCTATCACCTTCAAGGTTCAGGTTTCAGGCTGAGATCTTTTATCCACTTGGAGTTTATTTTATTTTTTTATTTAAAATTTTTTTTTAATTTTATTTATTTCTGTATGTGTATGAATGTACTGTCTGCATGTAGGTCTGTGTACCCGTGTTGTGCAATGCCGCGGGGGTCAGAAGAGGGTGTCAGATTCCCCTGGAACTGGAGTTCTCCTGGAATTGGAGTTTCAGGCAGTTCTCGGCCGCCATGTGCGTGCTGGGGATCGAACCCGGGTCCTCTGTAAGAGCAGTTGGCACTCTTAAGCGGTAGGCCATCTCTCGAGCCCCTGGAGTTTATTTTTGTACAGGGTGAGTGGTAGGGGTTTAATTTTGTTCTTCTATAAATGGTGATCCAATTTTGCCAACACCATTTGCTGAAGATACTATCTTTTCTTCATTGAGCTTTTTATGCCCCTTTGTCAAATATGAGATGACTGAAGTTATATGAGCTCAAGTTTTTTTTTTTCCAGTACCAGGCTGTCTTTATGACTATAGCCCTGTAATATAGCTTGAAGTCTGGTAAAGTAATCCCCCCTGTATTGCACTTTTCACTCACTTGCTTTAGCTATTTGGGGTCTTTTGTTTTTCCATATGAATTTAAGGATTTTTTTTTTTAATTACAAGTCTGTGAAAAAGCTGATGGGGATTTTGATTGGGATTGCATGGAATCTGTATCTTAATCTGGGTAGAATGGACATTTTTATTATATTAATTTTTCCAATCAATGAACATGGGAGGTCGTTCCATCTTTTGATGTCATTTTCAATCTCCTTCTTTAGGGATTTAAAAGTTTTATTGTAGAGTACTTTGGTGTCTTTGATTAGGTTTATTCCCAGGTATCTTATATTTTCTTACTGTGATTGGGAAGGTCTTCTCATATTCCTTCTCCAGTTGCTTATTGTTGGTGTAAAGAAAGGGTACTGATTTTTCTAGGTTTATTTTGTATCCTGCCACTTTACTGAAACTTTTAATCATTTCTAGGAGTTTTCTGGTGGAGTTTTTAGCATCTGTTAGGTAAACTATAATATCATCTGGAAAAGGGATAGATTTACTTCCTCTTTTTCGATTAGTACTCCTTTAATTTCATTTTCTTGTCTTATTGCTATAGCAATTGTTTCAAGCACTATATTGAAGAGGAGTGACAATAGTGGACAGCCTTGCCATGTTCCTGACTTTAAGGGAAATACTTCCAACTTTTTTCCATTTAGGATGATGTTGGCTCTGGGTTTCTTGTATATGGCTTTGATTACATTGAAGAATGATCCCACCAGTCCAATTCCCTCTAGAACTTTAAGCATGAAGGGATGATGGATTTGTTGAAAGCTTTTTCTGCATTGAATGAGATGATTGTGTGTTTTTTGTCTTTCAGTCCATTTATGTGTTTTATGATATTTATTGATTTACATATGTTGAATAATCTGCATCTCTGATATGAATCGAAGTTGGTCATGATGGATGATCTTTTTGATGTGGATGTGTATGTGATTTGGAAGTATTTTGTTGTGAATTTTTGCATCTGTGTTCATTAATGAGATGTATCTATAGTTTTCTTTCTTCTTTGTTTCTCTATGGTTCTCGTGATGGGCGGCAGATGCCTGGGGTGGGCAGCAAGCCTGCGCCGCAGACACCCATCTGGCTGAGGAGTGTGTGTGCAGCTAATATGCAGATTCTATAAGGTACATGGTTTTAAGCAATGAGGGAAATACCCAGAGTTTCTTTGTATATTTTAGACAAGACAGTTATGCAAGAGAAAAATTAGATAGTAAATCAAAAAGAATGTAGAATTCAACAAACATGATCAGTTAACAAACAGGATTAAGTTGATATTTATAGAACACTACACTAGACAGAAGAATAAACATTCTGATCCAACACCTTTGGAATATTCACCAAGAAAGAAAATAATTTTGGAAGAATTGTGTGTTTTCTTATTATAATGGTCTCAAATTAGAAATTAAGAACAGAAAAAAAATGGGGCTGGAGAGATGGCTCAGTGGTTAAGAGCACTGGCTGCTCTTTTTTGGGTTCAATTTCCCAGAACCTACACAGTGGCTAACAACCTTCTGTAACTCCAGTTCAAGGGGGATCTGATGCCCTTTTCTGACTTTCATGGGTATTGATGATATGGGTACACTTACATGCACGTAGCCAATGGACTAAAACATAAACTAATAAAAATAACAAATAAGTCAGTGAGGTTCTGGAGAGTAAAGGTGCCCTTGGGGGACATGCCAGCCTCCCCTGGAACTCCCAGCTCAGACTCCAGACACCTGCCTGGAGTCAGTGAGGTTCCTGAGAGTCAAGGCGTCCTTGTGGGACATGCCATCCTCCCCCGGAACTCCCAGCTCTGACTCCAGCCACGCACCCAGAGTCAGTGAGGTTCTGCTTGGACTCCAGACACCCGCCAGGAGTCAGTGAGCTTCCGGAGAGCCCAGGCGCCCTTGGGGGACATGCCATCCTCTCCTGGAACTCCCAGCTCAGACTCCAGACACCCGCCCGGAGTCAGTGAGGTTCTGGTGAGTCAAGGGTCTCTGGTGGGACACGCCATCCTCCCCCAGAACTCCCAGCTCAGATTCCAGACACCCGCCCGGAGTCAGTGAGGTTCCGGTGAGTCAAGGCAGACCTGCCTGGACCCTTGAGGGCCTACTGGCCCTCGGGCCAAAGTAGCAACCCAACCCAACGCCATCCCCCACCCCCACCCCTTGTCATCCTGGTGGAGCTGTGGTGCAGAGGACCCAACAGGTGGAGCATTGGTGATTATAGTCTGTGCAGCCAAAGTTGAGGTCCCAGAATTCAAAGAAACAAACAGACAAATCCGCATGCCAAAGACACAAAGAAAAAACAACATGGGAAAAGCTCATAATAAATCCACACCAAACTCAACCAACCCTACAGAAGATCCCTACAATGAGATATCCGAGGAAAGAAGCCAAGACACAGACCTTAGAAGAACAACTGTAGACACAGTCAAAGAAATCAGAGAACTAAGGGAAGAGAATGAAAAACTCAGGAATGACCTAGAGAGAGATAATGACAAACGGTGGAAAGAACTACAGGGAGAGACTGAAAAACTCAAGAAGGATCTAGAGGGAGAAAATCACAAACTCCTGAAGGAAGTTGAAACACTGAAAAGATTCCAGGCCAAAATGAAAAAAGAAAATGTCCAGTGAACCAAGAGCTACAAGATGAGAAAGAAAGGCTCCAGAGGGAAATGGAAAATCTAAAGAAATCACAGGATGAAATGAAAAAGGATATTGAACATTCATACAACCACCAGGAAAGGATGGTAAAAAGCCTCAGAAGCAGAAGGGAAGAAGCAGAAAAAAGAATCAGACCTGCAGGATAATGCAGAGCAACTAGAAAACTCAAGTAAAGATTATGAAAATTTTTAAAAAACACAAGAGTGGAACAACCAGGAAATGTGGGACATTATGAAAAGACCAAACCTCTGCATCATAGGGATAGAGGAGGGAGAGGAGTCCCAAGACAACACTATTGACCAGATCTTCAACAGGGTAACAGAAGAAAATTTCCCCAAACTGAAAAAAGACAATTCCATACAAATATAAGAGGCACGTAGAACACCAAGTAGACAGGACCCGAAAAGAAACTCCCCACGCCATATCATTGTTAAAACACTAGATGCTCAAAACAAAGACAAAATATTGAAAGCCACAAGAGAAAAACAACAAGTTACATATAAGGGGAAACCCATCAGAATCACAGCTGATGTCTCAGCCCAAACAATGAAAGCTAGAAGAACATGTGTGGACCAAGGTATTCCCTGTGCTAAATGACTTTAGATGTCAACCCAGACTACAATATCCAGCAAAAATGTCAATTATAGTCTAAGGAGAAAGAAAAATCTTTCACAACATGAACAAGATGAAAGAATACATGTCAAAGAAACCAACATTTCAGAAAATCCTTGAAGCAATCCAAAGAACAGAGGAAAGAAGCAACTAACCCTTAGCAATTAAAAAGAGAAAGCAACAAAATCATAACAGAGTACATATAAACCTAGACCAAGAATGCAAACAAAAAATAAGGTAAAAGGAAGCAACACACATATCTTAATAACCTTAAATACTAATGGTCTAAACTCCCCAATCAAAAGGCATAGACTGGGAGAATGGATTAGGAAACTGAGCCCTTCCATATGCTGTCTACAAGAAACCCATCTCACCCTCAAGGACAGACACTACCTTAGAGTGAAAGGATGGAAAAAAATATTCCAAGCAAATGGTACTAAGAAACAAGCAGGAGTGGCTATTCTAATATTACACAAAATAGATCTCAAAGTAAAATTAATGAGAAGAGACAAAGAGGGCCATTACATCCTTGTCAAAAGAACAATGAACCATGAAGACTTCACAATCCTAAATGTCTATGCACCAAACTCTAGTGCTCCTAACTTTAGAAACACAACTCTGCAGGACCTCAAGACACAGATTAATCCTAACATATTAATAGTGGGAGACTTCAACACCCCACTGAGCTGCTTGGATAGATCAACAGGACAAAAAATAACAGAGAGACATCAGAACTGAACAATACAATACAGCAAATGGATCTCATAGACATCTATAGAATATTCCACCCAAATACCAGAGAATATACTTTCTACTCAGCACTTCACGGAACATTCTCCAAAACTGACCACATACTGGGGCACAAAAGGAACCTCAACAAATACAAAAGGATAGAAATTATTCCATGCATTCTATCAGACCACAGTGCAATAAAGCTCAATATGCTCAATATGAACACCAGAATAAGTCCTACTCGCTACAAGAACACATGGAGACTAAATAACACAACCCTGAACAACGAATGAGTCAGGGAAGAAATAAAGAATGAAATAAAAGTATTCATGGAACTGAATGAAAAAGACAATACAACATAGCAAAACCTGTGGGATACTTTAAAAGCAGTCTTGAGAGGGAAATTTATAGCCCTAAGTGCCCACATCAAAAAAACAGAAAGGGAACAAGTAAAGGATCTAACACTGCAGCTAAAAACACTTGAGAGACAACAAATGAACCTCAAACCTAACAGACAGGAAAAAATAACAAAAATCAGAGCAGAAATCAATGAAATGGAAACAAAGAAAACAATACATAAAAATCAATGAATCCAAAAGATGGTTCTTTGAAAAAAATAAACAAAATAGACCTCTAGCTCAAATAACAACAACAACAAAAAAAGATAGAGCAACTTCAAATCAATAGTATTTGTTTTTTCTTTTTAATTTTTTAAATTTTTATTTATTTATTTTCTATGTGATGAATGTACTGTCTGCATGCAGGTTTGTGCACCCGTGTCGTGCAATGCCGCAGAGGTCAGAAGAGGGCGTCGGATTCCCCTGGAACTGGAGTTACAGACGGTTCTCAGCTGCCATGTGGGTGCTGGGGATCGAACCCAGATCCTCTGCAAGAGCAGTCGGCACTCTTAACCACTAGGCTATCTCTCCAGCCCCAAATCAATAGTATTTGTGATAAAAGGGGAAACATCACAACAAAGAAAAGATCCAGTCAATCATACAGGAATACTTCAAAAATCTATACTCCACTAAATTTGAAAACCTAAGAGAAATTGATGAAAATCTGAAATCCTGGGAACCAACAACGCTCATCCAAGAAGAGATTGACAATTTAAACAGATCCTTCCTCTCCTGGGAACCAACAAAGCTCATCCAAGAAGAGATTGACAATTTAAACAGATCCATAATATTTGAGGAAATTGAAGATGTAATTAAAATCTCCCAACTAAAAAAAAGCCATGGTCCAGATGGTTCCATGGCGGAATTCTATAAAACATTTAAAGAGGTCCTACAACCATTGCTACTCAAACTGTTTAGAAGGATACAAACAGAGGGAATTCTCCCAAACTCCTATGAAGCCGGCATCACTCTACTACCAAAACCAGGCAAAGATGCAAACAAAAAAGAAAGTTATAGGCCCATCTCACTAATGAACACAGATGCGAAAATTCTCAACAAAATACTTGCAAATCACATACAGACCCACATTAAAAAGATCATCCATCATGATCAAGTTGGATTCATACCAGAGGTGCAGGGATGGTTCAACATATGTACATCAATAAATATCATAAAACACATCAATAGACTGAAAGACAAAAACCACACAATCATCTCAATTGATGCAGAAAAAGCCTTTGACAAGATCCAGCATCCCTTCATGTTTAAAGTCCTAGAGAGAATAGGACTGAAAGGAACATTCCTCAACATGATCAAAGCCATATATAGCAAACCCACTGCCAACATTATCCTAAATGCAGAAAAATTGGAACCATTTCCCTTAAAGGTGGGAACCCGGCAAGGCTGTCTCCTATCACCACTCCTCTTTAACATAGTGCTTGAAACACTAGCTAGGGCAATAAGACAAGAGAAGGAAATTAAAGGAATACTAATCAGAAAAGAAGTTAAACTATCTGTTTTTGCAGGTGATATGATAGTTTACCTAAGGGATGCTAACATCTCCACCAGAAAACTTCTAGAAATGATCCAGAGTTTTAGTAAAGTGCTGGGCTACAAAATTAACCTAGCAAATCAGTAGCCTTTCTTTACACCAACAATAAACAAGGGGAGAAGGAATATAAGAAGACCTTCCCACTCACAATAGCCTCAAAAATAATAAGATACCTGGGAAAAAAACTAACCAAAGATACCAAAGACCTTGTATTAGTCACTTTTCTGTTGTTGTGATAAAACCACCATGAGCAAGGGAACTTATAAAAGGAAGAGTTTATTTGAGATTACAATGGACGGTTCCAGGGAATCAGAGTCCATTGTGGTGGGAAGCATGGTGGCCGGGGCTGGAGCAGCAAGCCGAGGGTCACATTTTGCAATTGAGTCACAGGAGGGGAGAAAGAGAGGGACGAGAGAGAGAGATGAGGAGAGAGATGATGAGAGAGAGAGAGAGAAGGAACAGAGAGAGAAAAGACTGGGACCGCAAGGCTTGTATAAACTCACATAGCCTGCCCCCATAACGTACTTCCTCCAGCACAGCCATACCTTCTAGAGACCTCCAAACAGTGCCACCAACTGGAGACAAAATGTCTGAATACTTAAAACCTATGGGGGGACACTCATTCAAACCAACACAGACCTCTACAAAAAAAATTTTAACCCCTGAAGAAGAGATTGAAAATGACATAAAGATGGAAGACCTTCCATGCTCATGGATTGGGAAAAATTAACATAGTAAAAAATGTCCATTTTACCCAAATTGATATACAGATTCAACGCAATCCCAATCAATCGCCATGAACTATATTCACAGATCTGGAAAAAAAATCCTTAATTCATATGGAAAAACAAAAGACCCCGATTATGGAAGGCAACCCTAGTGAAAAATGCAATACAGGGGGATTGCCTACCAGACTTCAAACTATATTACAAGGGCCATAGTCATATAAGACCTGGTACTGGCACAAAAAACAGACCGTTGACCAATGGAACAAATTGAAGATCCAATTGAGCTCATACATTTCAGCCACCTCATATTTGACAAAGGGGCCAAAAAACCATCAAGTGGAGGAAAGATAGCATCTTCAAGCAAATGGGTGCTGGCAAAATTGGATCATCATTTGAGAAGACAAAATTAAACCCATACCTCTCACCCTGTACAAAAATCAAATCCAAGATGGATCAAAGGATCTCAACTGTGAAGCCGAAACTCTGAAGAAAAAGAGTGGCAACAACCTACAAAGACATAGGTGTAGGAAAAGACTTTCTAGTCAGACAGCAGCTGCACAGGAAGGTCAACAATCGACAAATGGGACCTCATAAAACTCAAAAAGCTTTTGTACAGCAAAAGAAACATATCAGGAGGTGAAGAAACACCCACAGAGTGGGAGGAAATCTTTACCAGTGATACATCTGACAGAGCATTGACATCAAGTGTATATAAACTACTCAAAAAACAAAGAAGTTAAAAGACAAATGATTTACTCAAAAGATGCAGTAAAGAACTGAACAGAGACTTCACCAGTAAGGAAGTAAAGATGGCTGAGAAACATCTTAAAAAGTGTTCAACATCATTAATAATTAAGGAAATGCAAATTAAAACCACTCTCAGATATCATCTCACTCCAATATGACTAGCTAAGACCAAGACAACAAAAGACAACAGATGTTGGAGAGGTTGTGGGGAAAAGGGAACACTCATCCCCTGCTAGTGGGAATACAAACTTGTACAACCACTATGGAAAGCAGTGTGAAGAACCCTTAAAAGTCTCGGAATGAGCCTACCACCTGACCCAGTCATACCACTCCTGGGTACATACTCCAGAGACTCATCCTACCACAAAGATATATGCATGTCCATGTTTATTGCAGCCCTCTTCACAATAGCAAAGAGCTGGAACCAACCCAAATGCCCCTCAACAGACGAGTGGATGACAAAAATGTAGTACATCTACACAATAGAGTACTATTCAGCTGTAAAGAAAGATGGCATTCTGAACTTTGCAGGTAAATAGATGGGGCTCGAAGCCATTATGCTGAGTGAAGTAATACAGTCCCAGAAAGACCAAAGGAGAATGGTTTCCCTCATTTGTGGATGCTAGCACCAAATCCCCCAGATGAAAGGCAAGCTAAATGACATTATTGTTATATTTTTGTTTATCTGAAAGCAACTATGTTGTTATAATGTGAATCTCTCAATTGGCTCCAGATTATTCTCAAACTGTAACTACTGTATATGGGTGAAGAATATGTATCCATATTTTAGAATAATATAAAATTAATGGAGGAAAATGTGAATTCCTAAGCATAAAAAAAGACGGAGAGAAAGATATAGGACAGTTATGGCAGACTGCATGGTCTGGGGTGGGGTGGGGTAGGGTGGGGGAGAAGGGAAAGGGGAATATGCCTGAACTGAATTGAGAAGTAATGTATGAAATACACAAAACATCAATAAAAAATAAATTAAAAAAACAAATAAAATTTTAAAATGAAATTAAAACAGAAAGGAAACAGAGAAATTATTATATACTTGGAAACAAAACCACAGGTTTCTGAATAATCCATGGATCAAAGATCAAGACTCAAAAGAAATAAACTTGCTTTACAGGATAAAACCCATATTAGCACTGTTATCTGGGACTGTTATCAGAGCCAAGAACCTGAAACTTGACAGGACATAGACCTAGGGCAGAACCTAAAATTATTATTTTATTACATGGACATAGTATTAAATCAACTCCTAATAACTTATTATTTAAAAAATTAGTGCATCTCTTGATATTGAACAGAGAACATGATGGTAATTAACACAGAAACTCACAACTGGTCAAGGGTTAGGTAATAAGAGCCTGCAGAATGCTCAGATTTAAATGTGAGATGGCTCAATGGTTAAGAGCACTGGCTGCTCTTGCAGAAGACCTGGGTTGAATCCTAGTGCCCATATGACAGCTAAGAACCATCTGTAACTCCAGTTCCAGGGAAGCCAATCTCCTCTTCTGTCCTCTGTGGACACTGCAAAACACAGCTGTAATACTCTCATACACATAAAAATAAAACATAAAAAATAAAATAAAATGTACAACTACAATACACAACCTCTTCTCAAGGATCAGGGGTCACTGTGGAAGAAGCAACAGAAAGATTAGAAAATCCAGTCATGTCAATGACCAGAAGCGAATAGTGTTTTCCTGCTATAATAGGGGAATTGCACATATGAACTCTGTTGCTGTAGCAGCATTTATAAAACCTGTGAAAGCTCAAGCCAGTAAAAACTTCAACATGGAGGGAAGAGATGAGCAAGAAGCAGCAGCCCTAGCTGAGGAATGTTAAGCAATTAGCTAATGTTACCTGCTGGGAAACAGTGAGTCATTTTCTTTAAGGGTGAGGCTCCTGGTAGGTTGTTCATACTCCAGTAGATGGCCACACTCCCAAGAGTGTATGGCCATAACAAATTGGACTAGATGGATTAAAAATAGAGAGAAGACAAAAAAATTGTTGGGTAGGGAAAGGGGGAGCATGGATATGGGAGGAGTTGAGGCAGGTCAGCATGACCAAAACACACTGTATGAATTTCTTAAAGAACTAATATGACCTTTTGGGGTCATATCTCTAGACCCTATACTAAATATGGAATCTTATATTTACAGACTAGCATATCATATGCCACTCACCAAAAAAAGCTACTTTAGGCAAAAGATGGAGGCCACTGCATAATCCAACAATGGATCAGACAAAGAACATATACATATGAAATATCCCCATTCCTAGGAGACACATCTATAATTGAAACTATATACACAGAAAGAGGGGCAGAGAGAAAACAAGCACACCCGTCAATTCTCACCAGTAATGCTTCCATAAACAATACAGAGTGAGGCAAACAGAAGGTCACAACTAGTCAAGCATCAAAGAATGGTAGCCCCTAGAGTGTATGTCACTGGATGGGGCACCCATGCCTCATGAATCATTGCAGAAGAAGGGGAGGAAAGATTCTCAGAGCCAGGGCTGGTGCATGAATGTAGAGAAGCAGTGACTTACAACTGACTGTAAGCTTTCACATGTAAACCTGTGGCAATGTAGCGATCAGACACTGGACCCATGCCAAAGGGGACTAGGTCTGAAAGCAGAGTAAGAGAAATAGGTGAGGGACTGACCTTCAACTGAAAACTATAAGAGACTGAGTGCTGTTGGCTGAGGAATATGCCTTACCTAGGATTCCTAGATATGCTGACTAGACTCCAGATGATCTATTTGCACAGAAGGACAACTGTGTTTGGAAGCTTGATTGGATAGGGCCTAGCTTGGATGTTGTTATGCATGAGTTCTGATGGGGGTTAGGGACATGGAGGGACTGGGTTGGTTGGGAACCATTGTATGAGCTGTAGAAATGCTCAATAAAAAAGAAAGAAAACAAATGAAGGTATAATTATGGAAACATAAAATAGGACCAATAATACAAACAGAAATTAAAATAACACTAATCAATATACATTTTTTCACCAATAGCTTTAAATATTATCAACCTCAACTCCTCAGTCAAAAGACATGAGCTATATGAATGGATTAAGAAACAAACCATCTTTTTATTGTCTCTAAGAAATTCATCTCCCCTTCAAGGTTAGACACTACCTTAGGGTGAAAGGATGGGAAAAATATTTGAAGCAAATGGCACAAAGAAACAAGCAGGCATTAACATTTTTAATAAGGGTCAAAATAGAATTCAAATTAAAATTGATCAGAAGAAATAAAAAGGTCACTCTATTCTGTTCAAAGGAACAATGATAAAGAAGGCATTATGCCCATGAACCTATATGCACCAATCTCTGGTGCATCCAATTTCATAAAAACAGTACTACAGGACTTTAAGACACAGCTTAACCTCAACTCAAGATAGTAGGTGACTTTAAGATCTCACTATATCCAATAGACAAGTTCACTAGACAAAGAAGAAAAAGAGAGACACCTGAATTAAATGTTATCATATATCAAATGGAATAACTGACATCTACTGGATATTCCACCTAATCACCAAAGAATACACTTTTTATTCAGCAGCCCATGGGAGTTTCTTTAAAACTTTACCACAAACTAGGGCATAAAAAAATCTCAAAGAAATAAAAAGAAACTGAAATAATTTCATGAATTCTACTACACCACAATTCAGTAAAGGTTAAAATCAATAGCAAAATAAGCTCAACAAGACACTCCAGAATGATGAATGGGTCAAAGAAGAAATTAAGAAGTGAAAGTATTCCTGGAACTAAATGAAAATGATAACACAAAACAATAAAACACTGGGGCACTTTAAAAGCAGCCCTTAGAAGGAGGTTTATAGGACTAAGTACCTACATTAAAAACAGAAAGAGCACAAATCAATGACTTAATGATATAACTCAAGATTCTGGAAAGGCAAGAACAAACAAAACTAAAACCGAACAGACAAGAAGAAATAAAAATCAGAGCAGAAGTTAATGAAAGAGAAACAAAGAATTAACGAATCTAAGACTTGGTTCTTTTAATCTAAAGAAAAAAAAGCAAATCCAAATCAACAAAATCAGAGATGAAAGGTGAAACATCACAACAGACACCAAAAAGATGCAGAGCATTATAAGGGAATACTTTAAAAACATACATTGAATTTGAAAATCTAAAAGAAATGGACAAATTTCTAAATTCATGGGAACCACCAAAGCAAAACCAAGAAGAGATCAACAACTTAAACAGATCCATAACAAATAAGGAAACTGAAACATTCATACAAAGCCTCCTGACTAAAAAAAGTCCAGGCCTGGATGGATGCACAGCAGAATTCTACCGGATCTTCAAAGAACTACAAGCAATACTCAAAAAGAAACAGAAGGAGAACATCCAAACTCCTTCTATTCTTATTCTTACACCAAAATCAGGCAAACACACAAAAACCAACTGTGTTCATCTCTGATGAACATAGATACAAAAATTCTCAAGAAAATAGCCACAAACTACATATAGATATAGGTCAAAAATATCACCAACCATGATTAAGTTGGCTTCATTCCAGATGTTTCAATATATGTAAGTCAATAAATGTAAAAATTCATATAAATGGACTTAAAGACAAAAATCACATGATCATCAACAGAGAGAGAAAAGATCTTTGACAAAATCCAACATGTATTCATGTTAAAAGTCCTAGAGGGAACTGGTTTGGAGGGAATATACCTCAACATGATTAAAGCTATATACAACAAACCCACAGCCCATATCATTTTACATGTAGAAAAACATGAAGCATTCTCATTAAATCCAAGAACCAAACAAAGCTGTCTGCTATCTCCACTCCTTTTCTATATAGTGCTTCAAACTCTAGTCAGATCGTTAGGGTAAGAGAAGGAAATTACGGGATATTAATTAGAAAAGAAGTCAAATGAACCTTATTTGCAAATGATATGATATTATACATAAGAGATCCCAAGGATTCCATCATAAAACTTCTAAAAATGATCAAGACTTCCAGCAAAGTGGCAGGTTACAAAAATCAATCTGCATAAATCTGTAGGTTTTCTATATACAAATTAATAACAAGCAATCAGAGAAAGAATTCAGGGAAACACTTCTACTCGCAATAGCCCCAGGGGAAAAAATTGGAATAAACCTAAATAAGTTTCTTAAATACCTATTCAATGAAAAGTTTAAATCTTTGAAAAATGAAACTGAGAAAGACACAAAGAGCTAGCAAGACCTCATGTGCTCATGCATTAGTAGAATTAATATTGCAAAAATGACCATCCGACCAAAAGCAATATTCATATTCAATGGAATCCCAATTAAAATCTCCATGACATTCTTCACAGATAGAAAAATCCATCCTGCTGGGCTTAGTGGCGCATGCCTTTAACCCTAGCACTGGAGAGGCAGAGGCAGGCAGATCTCTGTGAGTTCAAGGACAGCTTGGTCTACATAGCGAGTTCCAGGCCAGCTGAGGCTACAGGGAGACAAAAAAAATCCATCCTAAAATTTATATGGAATCGCAAATGACCCCAGATAGCCAAAACAATCCTGAGCACAAACACCAACGCTGGGTATTAACATACCAGACTTCAATCTATATTACAGAGACAGTCATAAAAACAGGGTGGCATTCATACCAAAACAGACTTATAGATGAATGGGACAAAACAGAAGACCCAAACATGAGTATATACAATTAATTATAGCAGCCTGATATTTGACAGAGCTGCCAAGAACACTGGAGGAGAGACAGCAACTTAAACAAATGGTGCCGACGAACTGGATCCTTGTATGTAGAAGAATGAAATCGGACCCACGTTTATTCCCCTGCCCAAAACTCAACTCCAAATGAATCAAAGACCTCCATGTGAAGTCTGAAACTCTGAAACTGTTAGGGAAAAAAAAAAAAACAAAAAACAAAAACACAGGCTGTACCCTCAAAGATACAGGCGCAGGAAAGGACTTCTATATTGGACATCAGTTGCTTAGGAATTAGGGTCAAAAATTGACAATTAGGCCCTCATTAAACTAAAAGCTTCTGTACAGCAAAGAAAACAATCAAAGATGTGAAGTTTTAGAAAACCCATAGAGTGGGAGGAAATCTTTACTAGTGACACATGTGATAAAGGTTTAACATCCAGAGTATATAAATTACTCAAAAACCAAAGGAGCAAGAAAACAAATGATGCAATTAAAAGATGGGTTATAGATCTGAACAGAGACTTCTTTACTTCTTCAAGAGAAGTAAACAAACATTTTTAAAAGTGTTTAATATTGTTAGTAATTAAGGAAATGCAAATTAAAACTACTTTAAGACTTCATTTTATACCAGTAAGATTGGGGATGATCAAGAAAACAAAGGACACCAAATGCTGGAGAGGGTGTGGTGGGATTGGAAACTTGTGTACCTGCTTAAAAGACTAAAAATGAACTTAACATTTGACCCAATTATACAACTCCATTTATATCCAGAGGTTTCTATCAGAGGATTCCTCCTATAAGATATGTGCACATCCATGTTTATTACTGCTATTTTCACAATAGGGAAGAACTGGAAGCAGCCAGGTGTCCCTCAAATGATCAGTGGATAATGAAGATGTCATACATTTATACAATGGAGTTCTATGCACCGGTGTAGAAGGACGACATCATGAAATTTTTAGCCGAATGGGTGGAACTGGAAGCTGTTTTGCTAAGTGAGGTAACAGTCTCAGAAAATAAAAATGGCATATGTTATCTTTCATTTGTGGTTCCTAATACCACATCCTTATATGTAAGTGAAAGTGGGTAATTGATCAGTAAAGATAATATCACATTGACTGTTATCGCTATAGATATAGCTTGAAGTGCATGTCTCTGTTTTCCTCAGTTCTAAGATTTATGAGAAAGAACAAATCTCTTTTTTAAAGTAGATTAAAATATACATCAACTCCCAATGCAATTTAGGAATGTAAAGTTATATATATATATATATAATATATATATATATATATTAAGTGTTACAAGTTACAGTTAAACTGTGAATCCCTAAATATGGTTTGTAATTAACCTATAGTTTAATTTCAGACTTTGTAAATTTGCCATAAAAAAGGCTAAGAGTAGAATCATGAACCTCAAAGGCTGGAATAGATGTTCCCAAAGAGAGAGTTGTAGTGTATGCTTGAATTATTCTAAGAGGGTTGCTTTTAAATGTTTTCACCAAAAGAAAAAAAAATGGTAACAAAATTACACAGTGGTTGATGGATTGATCCATTGACTGATGAAAACTTTGTGAGCAGAGACCTCAGAACTTACCTCTGTAATTCTTTAAGGAATAATAGTCCCGTATTTGATAATATAATGTGTAAGGAAACTTTAGAAGTCATAATTAGCATGAATGATGGCTATGTGTATATAGTTTTAATGTTATTTCATTTAAAAATATGTTCAATAAAGCTTGTTATTAAAAAAAAGGAGTATGAAATCAATGATCCAATTAAAAGATGGGCCATGGAACTGAACAGAGTCCTCAAAAGTCCTTAATGAGGCAAGTCCTAGCTATAGAGTTGCAACACTGTGATGGTAGTATACATACACAAAACCCAGAGGGAAAAAATTCATCTCTTTAGGGAGTGCCTTTTTGTCTGAAGAGCTATGAGAAAAATATCTCTTGACTCTTGTTCCTTTGCATCAAAGACATTCCAGTTACAGAGAAAATATATAACAGCAAAGATAATTAACACTATGTAGGAAATTTCTTTTTCACTTTCAGACAGGAAAATTCCTGGAGTACAGAAAGGTGGAGAAATTGGAATA
The DNA here is from genome assembly GCA_009823505.1 of Rhizomys pruinosus. Lineage (NCBI taxonomy): Eukaryota > Metazoa > Chordata > Mammalia > Rodentia > Spalacidae > Rhizomys > Rhizomys pruinosus. The sequence continues at coordinate 1,916,695 of VZQC01001310.1, forward strand.
CTTCATACTAGAGAACGGACTAACACAAGTCCTGGGCTCATCTGTGAATATGTAGATCAGACTTCAACAAGTATACAAAATATCTTTAAAACATAAGTAATTTACACACACATATATGTATATGTATACATATATATCACTAAATGTTGTGCTAATTCACAAAGACTTCTGAGCAGGGTACATTCTGATAGTATAGAAAAGGCTGAACTGACAACTACAGCTTAGAGAAAACTTGCCACTGAAACACAGATGGATTGGTTGAAGAACTAATAGACATTTAGGGACTAAAACAGCAATGAATATTTTACTTATAAAACAATATTCAAAACGTTCAGGATATAATGCAAAATTGTTCAACACAGGAAGGAAAGAACCAAAATATGAGTTCATTTCTTGAGGGGGGAAAATCAAGGTGAGTCATACATTACAATTGTCAAAAGACAATAATCCTCCTCCTCCTCCTCCTCCTCCTCCTCCTCCTCCTCCTCCTCCTCCTCCTCCTCCTCCTCCTCCTCCTCCTCCTTCTCCTCCTCCTCCTCCAAGTTCTTTTGTTTAGGTTTCCTGAACAGAGTCTTCTTGTAGCCCCAGCTGGCCTGGAACTTGCTATATAGACTAGGTTGACCTCAGTATCATAGAGATTGCTGCCCCCACCTGCCAAGTGCTGGGATTAAAGGCATGTGCTACCATACCCTGCTAATTTTTACATAGCTAATATAACCATCTTCAAATGATAAAATGAAGTAAATGTAAAGATAGAAGTTCTTAGCAGAGAAATAAAAACCACAGAAAATCCTTGTAGAAACGTTAGTACTTAATAATAAGTTTATTTGAAATGATAACATCACTGGATAAATTTAAAGGTACAATGAAAGTGAAAGACAGAAAACTTCAAGGAATATAAAAAAAAGAAAAATAATAGATCTGAAGAGACTGTGGAACATTACCAATAAATAGATTAAAATTTCATGTCAGGAGTCACAAAGGAGAAGAGAATGAAACTGGTGTAGGGAAGACAAAACAAAACACTCCTTCATAAACAAAAGGCTAACAGGTTCCACAAACTGACAAGAAATAAAAATTTACAGATTCAAGAAGCTCACTGAAACCAAAGGAAATTTCAACAAACACTAGACACATCACAATTAAATTGTCAAAAGCAAACAGAGAAAAAAAATCTTCAAAGTAGCAAGAAAGTACACATTATCTATAAGGGACAAGAATTTAATTGTGGGATATAATTCTGGGAACTATGGAGCCAGAAAAGTGGAGTAATTTTTTAATTTATTGACATTTACTGTAATTTAGACATCATTTTTCAGTTCAATTTAGACGTATTCCCCTTTCCCTTCCCCTCACCCAACTCCAGATCATGCATTCTGCCATAAATGTCCTGCATTTTTTTTCTCAGTCTTTTTTTATGTTTAGGAATTGATATTTTCCTCCTTTAATTTTATATTACTTTAAAATATTAATAAATATCTTCCACAAATATACAGTAATTACAGAGTCTGAAAACAAGTGGTGGGTCAATTTTAGAGCCCGTAAAGAGATTTACATTATAACAACATAGTTGCTTTTTCTTGTGGGTTCATACCAAGGAATGGTATGACTGGGTCAGGTGGTAGGCTGATTTTGAGTCTTTTAAGGGTTCTCCACACTGCTTTCCATAATGCGCACACAAGTTTACATTTCCACCAGCAGTGGATGAATGTTCCCCTTCCCCACAACCTCTCCAGCATTTGGTGTCTTTTGTTTTCTTGATCTTAGCCAGTTGTACTGGAGTGGATAGCTGAGAGTGGTTTTAATTTGCATTGCCTTCCTTAACTATTAATGATGTGGAACACTTTTTTTTTTTTTTATTTTTTTTTTATTTTTGTATGTGTATGAATGTATTGTCTGCATGCAGGTCTGTGCACCCGTGTCGTGCAATGCCGCGGAGGTCAGAAGAGGGTCTCGGATTCCCCTGGAACTGGAGTTCTCCTGGAACTGGAGTTACAGACGGTTCTTAGCCGCCATGTGGGTGCTGGGGATCGAACCCGGGTCCTCTGCAAGAGCGTCGGTGCTCTTAACCGCTAGGCTATCTCTCCAGCCCATAAAGTATTTTTTTTTTCCTTTTTATTTTTTGGTCTTTTCGAGACAGGGTCTCCCTCTAGTCCCAGCTATCCTGGAACTCACTCTGTAGACCAGGCTGGCCTTGAACTCACAAAGATCTGCCTGCCTCTGCCTCCCAAGTGCTAGGATTAAAGGCGTGTGCCACCACACCTGGAGACGGAACACTTTTTAAGATGTTTCTCAGCCATCTTTACTTCCTCACTGGTGAAGTCTCTGTTCAGTTCTTTATTCCATCTTTTGAGTAGGTCATTTGGATTATTACTTTGTTTTTTGAGTAGTCTATATATTTTTGACGTTAATGCTCTGTCAGCTGTACCACTGGTGAAGATTGCATCCCACTCTGTGGGTTTTCTCTTCACTTTCTTGATTGTTTCTTTAGCTAAAGAAAAGCTTTTGTACAAAAGCTTTTAAGTTTGATGAGGTCCCATTTGTGGACTGTTGACCTTATCTCCTGCGCAGCTGCTGCCTGATTTAGAAAGTCTTTTCCTATGCCTATGTCTTATAGGTTGTTGCCAACTTTTTCTTCTATCACATTTAGGGTTTTGAGTGTCACGTTGAGATCTTTGATCTACTTGGAGTTTATTTTTGTACACGATGAGAGGTAGGGGTTTAATTTTGTTCTACAGATGGTGATCCAGCTTTACTAGCACCATTTGCTGAAGATGCTATCCTCCCTCCATTGAGCTTTTTTTGTTGTTGTTGTTTTCTTTTTGTCAAATATGAGGTGGCTGAAATTGGATGAGATCAAACTTGGATCTTCATATTTGTTCCATTGGTCAATGAGCATGTTTTTGTGCCACTACCAGGCTGTCTTTTTGACTATGGCCCTGTAATATAGCTTGATGTCTGGTAGAGCAATAACCCCTGTATTACATTTTTCACTCAGGGTTGCTTTAGCTATTCGAGATCTTTTGTTTTTCCATAGGAATTTAAGGATTTTTTTCCCAAGTCTTTGAAGAAACTTATGGGGATTTTGATTGGGATTGCATTGAATCTGTATATCTGTATATTTGGGTAAAACGGACATTTTTACTCTATTAATGTTTCTAATCCATGAGCATGGGAGGTCTTTCCATCTTTTGATGTCATTTTCAATCTTCTTTTGCAGGGATTTAAAATTTTTGTTGTAGACATCTTTAATATCTTTGGTTAGGTTTCTTCTCAGGTATTTTAATTTTTTTAGGCTATTGTGAATGGTAAGTTCTTCTTATATTCCTTCTCCACTTGTTTATTGTTGTTGTAAAGAAAGGCTACTGATTTTTCTAGGTTACTTTTGTATCCTGTCACTTTAATGAAACTGTTAATCATTGCTAAAAGTTTTTTGGTGGAGGTTTTAGCGTCCCTTAGGTAAATTATCATATCATCTGCAAAAAGGGATAGTTTAACTTCCTGTTTTCTCATTGGTACTCCTTTAATTTACTTCTCTTGTCTTATTGCCTTAGCAAGCATTTCAAGCACTGTGTTGAAGATGAGTGGCAATAAGGGGCAGCCTTGCTGGGTTCGCACCTTTAAGGGAAATGGTTCCAATTTTTCTCCATTTAGGATGATCCTAGCAGTGGGTTTGCTATATATGGCTTTCATCATGTTGAAGAATATTCCCTTCAGTCCAATTCCCTCTAGGAACATTAAACACAAAGGGATGCTGGATCTTGTCAAAGGCTTCTTCTGCATCAATTGAGATGATCGTGTGGCTTTTGTCTTTCAGTCCATTTATGTGTTTTATGATATTTATTATTTTACATATGGTGAACCATCCCTGCATCTCTGATCCAAGTTGATCATGATGGATGATCTTTTTGATATGGGTCTGTATGCGATTTGCAAGTATTTTGTTGAGGATTTTTGCATCCTATGTACATTAGTGAGATGGGTCTATACCTTTCTTTTTTGCTTATATCTTTGCCTGGTTTTGGTATTAGAGTGACACTGGCTTCATAGAAGGAATTTGGGAGAATTCCCTCTGCTTGTATCCTTCTGAACAGTTTGAGCAGCCATGAAGACTTCACAATATTAAATGTTTTTTTGCACCAAACTCTGGTGCACCTAACTTTATAAACACTACTCAGCATGACCTCATGACACAGATTAATACTAGCATACTAATAATGGGGGACTTCAACAGTCCACTGAGCCCCTTGGATAGATCAACAGGGCAAAAAATAAACAGAGAGACATCAGAGCTGAACAATGCAATACAATAAATGGACGTCACAGACATCTCCAGAATATTCCACCCAAAAACCAGAGAATATACTTTCTGCTCAGCATCTCAGGGAACATGCTAAAAAAATCGACGACATACTGGGGCTCAAAAGAAATCTCCACAAATACAAAAGGATTGAAATCATTTCATGCATTCTATCAGACCACAGTCCAATAAAGCTCAATATGAAGACCAGAATAAGCCCTACTAGCTACAAGAACACATGGAAACTAAACAACACAATCCTGAATAATGAATGGGTCAGGGAAGAAATAAGGGTGAAATAAAAGTATTCATGGAATTGAACCAAAAAAGACAATACAACACAACAAAACCTGTGGGATAATTTAAAAGCAGTCTTGAGAGGGAAATTTATAGCCCTAAGTGCCCACATTAAAAAAAAAAAAGAAAGGGAAGAAATAAATTGTCTAACACTGCAGCTCAAAACAGTTGAGAGACAACAACGAATGAACCCTAAACCCAACAGACAGGAAGAAATAACAAAATTCAGAGCAGAAATCAATGAAATAGAAACAAAGAAAACATTACACAGGATCAATGAAACCAAAAGCTGATTCTTTGAAAAGATAAAATAGACAGACCTCTAGCCAAGTTAAACAAAAGAAAGAGTAACTTCAAATCAACAGTATTCGTGATGAAAGGGGAAACATCAGAACAAAGAAAAGATCAAGACAATAATACTATAATACTTTAAAAACCTATTCTCCACTAAATTCGAAAACAATCAAGGAAGTGAAAATAAAACCGGCAGAGTGGGAGGAAATCTTCAGAGCATTAACATCAAGAATATATAAACTACTCAAAAAATAAGGAAGAAAACATATGACCTACTCAAAAGATGGAGGAAAGAGCTGAACAGAGACTTCCTCAGTGAGGAATTAAAGATGGCTGAGAAACATTTTAAAAAGTGTTCAACATCATTAATAATTAAGGAAAAGCAAATAAAAATGACTCTCAGATATCATCTCACTCAGATATGACTAGGTAAGATCAAGAAAACAAAAGACACCAAATGCTGGAGAGGTTGTGGGGAAAGGGGAACACTCATCCACTGCTGGTGGGTATGTAAACTTGTACAACCATTATGGCAAGCAGTGTGGAGAACCCTTGAAAGACTCAAAATGAGCCTACCACCTGACCCAGTCATACCACTCCTGGGATATATACCCACAAGACTCATCCTACAGCAAAGATACATGCACATTCATGTTTATTGCAGCTCTCTCTACATTAGTGAAGAGCTGGAACCAACCCCAATGCCCCTCAACAGACCAGTGGATGACAAAAATGTGGTACATCTACACAATGGAATACTGTTCAGTGGAAAAGAAAGATCACATCATGAACTTTGCAGGTAAATGGAAGGAACTCGAAGCCATTATGCTAAGTGAAATAACACAGTCCCAGAAAAACAAAAGGTGGAGCCTTGAGTGCAAAGTGCTTAGATCGGGGATTTCCCAGGACCACCTGAAGCACAGGTTTGGAAAAAAAAGTCCTTAATTTCATTTGGAAAAACAAAAGACCCCGAATAGCCAAAGCAACACTGAGTGAAAAGAGCAATATAGAGGGGGATCTCTACACCAGACTTCAAACTATAAGACAGGGCTATAGTCATAAAAACAGCTTGGTACTGGCACAAAAACAGACCTGTTGACCAATGGAACAAAACTGAAGATCCAAACTTGAGCACATACAATTTCAGCCACCTCATATTTGACAAAGGGGCCAAGAAGACACAATGGAGGAAAGACAGCATCTTCAGCAAGTGGTGTTGGCAAAACTGAATCACCACTTGTAGAAGAATGAAATTAAACCCCTACCTCTTGCCCTGTACAAAAGTCAGCTCCAGATGGATCAAAGACCACAACGTGAAACCCCCAAACCTCGTAAAGCTAATTAGAAAAAAAAGTTGCAGCAGACTACCAAGGCATAGGCGTTGGAAAAGACTTTCTAAGTCAGACAGCAGCTTCGAAGGAACATGCATCCATTGCTGGTAGGAATTTAAACTCGTATAACCACTTTGGAAAGCAGTGTGAGAACCCTTGGAAGACTTGATGAACTTGCCACCTGACCCAGCCATACGATGCCTGGGTATGTATCCACAAGACATCATCGTACTGCGAGATACAAGGATAGCCATGCTTATTGCAGCTCTCTTTATAATAGCAAGGAGCTGGAACCAACCGAAATTCCCCTCAACTGAGAAAGGTGGATAGAGAAAATTGGTATATCTACAGACAATGGAGTTTCTATGCAGTGGGTAAAGAAAGAGACATCATGGAAACTTTGCAGGTATACGGATGGAGCTAGAAGATATCATACTGAGTGAAGTAAACACAGTCCCAGAAAAAAAACAACAACAATGATGAAATTATTCCCTCATTGTTGGATGCTAGCACCAAATAACCTAATGATGGCAACTGAGGCAACATCAATGTGAGTCTGAAAACAACTTTGCCTCTCATATTGAGAATCCCTTAAAGAAATAAAAAAAAATTTATCAATAGGATTGGAACACAGAGTTTTTCCATTTGTATCCCAGAAAAGTTATTTACACCCCCCCCTCCCTCCCGCTTTTTTTTTTTTTTTTTTTTAGGTTTTTATGTTCTGACCGGTATAGAGCCTAAGTTGTATTACACAATACCCAGAAAACAGAGCCAGGCATTAAGCTTTCATTAAATTTACCCAAACTGTTCTCATTGACTGTATGCTACTTTATTTGGGAAGGAAATTAAGCTTAGTTCCTTTAAATTGCCTACAAGTAAAAGAAAGTATTACAATGTGATGTTGTATAATTTCGAAGAAAAATATAGAGGACATTTGTTGTACCTTAACCCAATACAAAACAATTAACATTTTATAAATAAAACAATTAACATTTTAATTTCATTCCCAATTAGTTCAATTGTATTACCATTTCTACCAAAACCTACACCTAAATTTAACTAATCTAAACAATCACTAAGCCTTAAAGTATCCTATAATGGTGGATAAAGCTTGGCAGAGTTGTAGTACTTGCTAAATAAATTTTACCCAATAAACACTTTTGCTCTTTAAAGCTATAGAACTATGACTAATACTTCTACTTATTTGGGAAGTAAAGTTTAAGAGCTTTAATTCCTTAATAAAGAAAGTGTTACAATTGATGCTGTAGTAATTTCAAGAAAAAAGTATAGAGACCGAACCCAATACAATATAAATAAAACAACTAGCATTTTATATTCCCAGTTAGTTCAAATGTCAGTATCTAGCTCCTTTTTTTTTTTTTTTTTTTTTTAGCACAAGCATCCTTCATATAAAACCAATTTGTCAAGCAGTTGTGCCCCAGCCCACACAAGCCCAAGGCTCCACCATCCAGCTGGAGGGGCTGTGAATGTTCAATCAAGTTGATCAAATAAGTGTCCAGACTAATATTGTTGTAGTTTTACATTCACCCCAATTGCAGCGCCCTATAAATCTACCACTCCCCTTCCCAGATTGTTCCTTTAGGCTTAGAGACAGGGCACAGGTGGACAAGAAGTACAACAATCTACTTTGGAGAGGTCGTTTTTGGACTCTGATCAGTTCTGCTTGTTTCCTTTCATGGGCTGACCGATTGCCCAGGGATAAGCTTTCAATCCTCCTAATGAAGCACAAGCGATTAGATATATACTCTGTGTTCCAATCCTATTGATCAATTTTCAATTTTTCTGATCTTGAAATAACAATGGGAGGAGAATTTTATGTTCCCACAGGATAAAAATCACCAATCTAAATGCCTGAAAACATACAACTTATGGCTATGCAGGATGAATGGGAATGCAGCAGAGAGGTTGACCCATCTGAACATTAAAGAAAGAGGAACCTCAGACTGCCATGAGTCACAGACACTGAGCATCCTCTCTGAATAATATTGGATTAACTGTGTTTATAATGGCCCTAATGAAGTTTACCTTCCAGATTACTGAGAAACCTTTCCTACCTCTCCCCTTTATAGGAAAAAGAAAAACATGTGTGTACATGAACCCACTCCCTAACTATAAATTAGAGCCAATTGTTACAGTGGTAATTTCGTATAAAAACAGGTAACTACCCTTTTTTAATTGACTGATAGGCATAGGAACTTGAAAGGATAATTCTACTAGAGCTAAATTCAACAGTAAAGTGGCTTTATAAGTTTGTGTAATTAAGCAAAATATATTACTACAGGAAAGCTCTGACATCAGCAATGAATTATTCTGCCAAGAAGATGTTGGCTAGGGGATTCAAACCGCCCCCCCCAATTATAAAAGCCTTTGCCTGTAAGTGGGATATATGCAAGGAGAAAGGGTAAGTCCTGTTGTTCGAAGACCTGGTGTGAGTATGAAAAATGTTATGAGTTGGTCACTTGCTAGCGTACACTGGCCTCGAAATGCCAGAGAGCGTTCACCAAAGCCACTAAAGCAATACAGCAAAATATTGGTCTCCCTTGAGACAAGCAAGACTCCTCCGTCAATATCAACTACACCTCAACAGCCTGGAGATACTGTGCAACAGTGGTAGCCAAGTGTCTATATATATACCAAATCTATGTTGGCTATTAGCTCTCTCCTTGGAGGAATAACTCACAGCGGATGCCACAAGCTTATGTTCCTCTAGTGGTTAGGAGATGTATAAGCCACACAATAAGAACTTGTCACCCTTTATAGAGAAACCACAGTTTGGGATTAGCATGACCATCCAAGCTATGCTGTGTCTATGCTCACACTTAGTTTGACCATAATAATTAGTACTGCTTAAATGCCTGTACATCCAATAGCTTGTGTTTGTTAGTATGACTAAAAAGGTATCACTGGAAAAGCTGTCAACCCATGAAGGGAAACAACCTGAACAGACTAGAGTCCAAAATGACAACTCCAAAAATTAGACTGTTTCTTCTCACCCACTATGCCCCCTCTCCCAAAGCCCAGGGAACAAACTGCAGAAGAGGAGGTGTGGTAGATTGTAAGGGCTGCAGAGAGATGGGGTAAATCATCAGACTACAGGAATATAGTCTGGACTCCTAACTGATCAACATGCCTGTGCATACAAGCTTCTCCAACTGGACTATGGGAACCTTGGGTTGTTCAAAATTTGGACATAGATACTTGCAAAATGCACCAATTACCTAATTGTATGACATACTGAGTAACATCAATGTTATCTGAAAATAGCTGTGTCATATTGTAGAATCCCTTAAAAGTGAACAAAAAATTAAAAAAAATAAATAAAATAAAAAATAAATAAATAAAGAAAAAAATTAACCCAGGGGTTATGTATAGCAACACACAACCAGGTCTATGTAGACACACAACCTGGGGGAAAAAAAAGAAAAAAACAAAAGGCAAATGGTTTCCCTTCTTTGTGGATGCTAACACCAAATCCCCCAGCTGAAAGGCAGGCTGAACAACATTATTGTTATATTTCTGTTTATCTGAAAGCAACCATGTTGTTGTAATGTAAATCTCCCAATGGGCTCTAGAATCCACTCACCACTTATTTTCAGACTTTGTAATTACTGTAAATGGGTGGAAAGTATGTATCCATATTTTAGAGTAATATAAAATTAATGGAGGAAAATGTATGTCCCTAAGCATAAAAAAAGACTGAAAGAAAGATGCAGGACAGTTATGGCAGAATGCATGACCTGGAGTGGGGTGTGGGGAAGGGAAAGGGAATATGCCTAAACTGAATGGAAAAATGTCTGAAATACACAAAACATCAATAAAAATGTAAGAAAAAAAATACATAGAATACATAAAAGAGAACAAAACAGGTTCTGACTGGGCTAGCAAGTGACTGTCTAGTGATGAAAACAGGCTGGCTGCAGAGATGACACTCATCCATTACTTCATGGTAGCTTCCAATCTATTTGTACAAAATAACAAATCAATGAGGATATGAAGTTATACAAGTAGAGAAAAACCACTTGAAATAGATATGATAATGAACAAATTACTACTGTCCTGGGATAAAAATAACAATGTAAAGCACCTGAATATATATTGTTTTATCTAGAAAAATATACTACGATTACAAAGGTAAAATAATTTCTCAACAAAACAATAAAACTTTTTATTAATTTTTGTTCAGTACTTATTTCTTGCCTGGAATTGTTTTTGGAACAAAGGATACAAAAATGAGTAAGATAAAGGTTTTTTTCATATGGATGTTCTACACACCAGGTAATAAAAATGGACAATTAGTTGTGATACAGCATGGCAGGTAATGTAAGAGAAGTATGCCTAAAGTCCAATGTGATAAAACACTAGAAAGGAAGTGGTAATGTAGTCAGGGCTGTTGAGAAGCAAACAAAACAAAACTTGGAAAAATATTCTCATTTTCTTTTTCCATGACTAATGGGGGTTATTTCTCCATTCTAAAATTTGTAACTAAGATCCAAGTTAACCAGCTCTGAACAGAAAGAAAAGGGCAAGGGAAAGATTCACCATATTGTATTTATATACTAATTTTCAAAGTCTTCAGGATCAAGATGATGAACTTATTCCAAGTATTTAGAAACTCCTCCTAGTAATTAAGTTTTAATTCACTGAGAAATACAGTGATTATGGTGATATAGAAGGGAGAGGATGAATTGATATTGAGGAATGTTTGAGTAAGAAAAATGCGATATTTCTATACAGGATAAAAAATGCTCTATTCATTTTAAAGAATTACCTTAAAAGTTGCAAGGAATAACTTTGTCAATAAAACTTTGACTCTTAAGGGTAAAGGATCATGTCTTATGTTTCTAAGAATACATAATACTTAATATGGAGCTTGGCAAATACACATATTTATGGAATTAATCTGTTATTATAATGCTATTTAATTAAAAAGAAAAGAAATTAATCAAATGTGACCCTATCCAGTTTCATTGAACTAGGTAGACTACATAAAGAGTTTTAAAAATAATATAAAAGAATCAACTTGAATTCCTTAAAGTCAGCATGGACTTTGAAATTTAAAAAAATGTCTAATAGACTTTAACATGTTATTTGCTCTCAAAAAATATCATAATATCACATATACAACAGTAACAAGAATATAATTACTGATGACTCCTTCACAGCTGTGCATCCAGTTATTGCCACTGATGGGATATAAATTCAATTCAAGTTACAGAAAGGCTATCTTGATTCGCATTTATAGAACTAAGTGAATAACTTAGCTTTTATATTTCTAGGTTCATTATAAATTCTGAAGTTATAAAGTCGTATATTTTTTGGCTATATGAGATTAACTATTACTCAAAGGCCATTTAAAAAGATTTTAAGTAAATTAAGATTTACCTTAGATGTTGTATACAGTCCTTATTGATAGGATTTTAATCTAAGATTTGCTAAAATAGTAATAAACCATCAGATTGAACATATATGCTACCATCTCTATCAAAAGATGTATAGTTTTAAATATACTAATATAGTAGAATATATTTATTTCATGTAGCAATTTAAATATACAAACTGCCAAAAGATTTTCAATAATATGAGCCTTTTGATGATAGCCCCTCAATATGACTATTTGTAAATTCAAATGAACGCTCCTAAAGTATGAAAACATTTGATTTTTGCTGCTAGTTTCATTAAATAGCTAAATATTAGAGTCAATTGGTGATTACAAGCAAGCAGAAAATGATTTACATTTTGATAAACATAACTCTTCTGGATTGATAGCTTTCAGAAATAATATTTGAACCTCCAATAGTTTAACATAAGTAAAACTAAACAAAAAAGGAACAAAAAACAAAGGGAATTGCTTAAGATTTAGAGAAGACATTAAGACTAAATTCTGGATAAAAAGGGATGAACTTAAGCCTTGTGACTAAAGTTAATTAGATTTATTGTTGTACTATACTGATTTGTGGTCAGGAATTCACTTTCTTTGCAATTTGTCAGTGGCTTTCTTACCTAGAGAGCATGCCCAGAGGTGTAACATTAAGTGATCCCATCAGCATTGCCAGGGCCATCCCTGGTGCTTCCCGTTCTATTACTTCTTTTGTGGCCTGTAATTAAAGATTAAATAGCAGACTGAGTAAATTAGCCAAAAAAGAAGAAAGAGTAGTAAATTTAAAGATAATTATAAATCACACTTTGTAGTTCCTCAAACGTTTATATTTTTAAAGTTAGCCATATTAATTTCTCAGGATCACTGAATATAAGCTGACAATGAAAAAAATCCAGAGAATTTTATCAGGATCATTTTATGCCTTTCCTCAGAGCTTCAAGGTATTTGATACAAAAAATAAACAACTCATCTTGTCTGATAAACCAAGTTCTAAAGATGAAATTCAGTTTACTGTGATAGCTCAAAAGATTTTCAGAGGTGTATGAAGACTGGGCTTTTGTTTTTTTTTTTTTACCCCTTGGCTATTAGGATTTTTTTGTGTATTTTTTGATCTGTGATGCTTAAGATGAAACCCAAGGCCCTGTATCCTAGGCATGAACTTCATCATTGAGCTTCCTTAGCCTGCTTATTATTATTGTAATAAATTAATTTCTAAAAGGCAGAGATAATTTTATATTCCCCTAGTTCTATGATTTTATAACATGGTTAAAAGGTAGAAAAGATAACTTTTACCATAAACTGGCTGGAACAAAAAAAATAATTGTTTTCTACCTAAATACAAATTAGCTACCTGATTTTTTAAAGAATGAAGTATAAGGGGCTGGAGAGATGGCTCAGTGGTTAAGAGCACCAACTGCTCTTGCAGAGGACCAGGGTTCAACTCCCAGCACCCACATGGTGGCTAAGAACTGTCTTTAAGCCAGAGGTGGTGGTGCATGCCTTTAATCCTAGCACTCGGGTGGCAGAGGCAGGCAGATCTCTGTGAGTTCAAGTCCAGCCTGGTCTACAGAGTGAGTTCCAGGCCAGCTGGCATTATAGGGAGACCCTGACTCAAAATAAAAGAAAAAAAAGAATTAAGTATAAATAAAATATACTAACAGTTTATGGTAGAACATTCTTAAGATGCAGATAGTTAAACTTGGAATAAGTTAATGAAGAGACAGGATAATTATATTTTCTAAATCTTAGTCAAATTAATTTTATAAACATAGCTTGGGAATATTCCAGGTTTGGTTTCAGAATACCACAGCTAAACCAATAAAATAACAAAACAAATCATATGAAGTTCTGGTTTCTGAATACATATAAAAGATGTATATAAATACAGCTGGGGCTACAGGGAGACCCTGTCTCAAAAAGACCAAAAAAAAAAAATGAGTATAACTATCCAACAGTGTGTTAAGTATATCATTATATCTATTAAATTACATTAGTAAAGATATTTGATGGCTGAAGTATGCTAATGATGATCTGAATCTTTAGGAAGTCATAATCGTTTTGCTGGTGAAAGCTTTTGCCCTGGGGTTGCTTGCTGTTGACTAATCAACAGATATAATAATCAAAATGTTACAGAGAGGTGAATTCATTGGCGAATGGCACTGATAGACTTGCTTAACACAGGGTTACCTTAAACCTTTAATTTGTAAAACATGATATATATCTGTAAAGTGGCATAAATCAAAATTCCATAATATGAGCTATGACTATGTATTGTACTATAATGGTCAAGATAGTGTAGGCTAAAATTAGTAGTAAAATTTATAATAATACATTTCTAGTAATCTGTTTCTAAAAGTTAAGAAAATTGCGATAATCAGAATCAATTCAGAAATGAAGCTTGCAAAATAAAATGTTTCAGCAAGTAAAGAGAAAGCAAACATAATGTAAACTATGGCAGAACACAATGAAATGTTTCTATTCAACATTCACTACAAGGAGAGGAAGATCTCTGAATAAGATTGTGGCTCTGGTAAGTTTTTCCCTCTGAGTACAAGTTAACAATCTGACAAAACAACCAAAATACATCAAGTGTGTGTTATATACTACTTAATGTTACATTTTTAAAGATACATATAAGTATCCTCATAATCGTACAGAATACAGGATTATCAGAATTGAAAAACCTATTGAACTCTGCATCCTAGCATAGTGCAAGATTTAACAACACTGTTTGAAAGGAAGACTAACAATTGCTTCTTAATAAAGTCTGCTTTAAACAAGGGGCACCAGTGAGCAGAAGAGAAAATCTGAAATTCCTGTTTTTTTAAAGTAAGTTGCGACTATTTAATTTCACAGCTGAAAAATTAAAAGTTAACATTATTTCATCTTCATTTTCCATCTTCTGGAATCCAGCTATCTGAGGCCTCCTGAGATGAAGCACTAATTCTGTTATAAACTGCTTTATTAATTAAGGTTTAAAACTTCTTAGGGAACTGAAAATCTTAAAGCCCCCAAAATCAATCAAAAGCATTTTAAATATAATATTGCAGGAGTTCTTTGGGTTGAGATAGTACTTAAGTATCTAGTTTAAAAAGTCATTCTGTTTAAGCCGGACATGGTGGTGCATGCCTTTAATCCTAGCACTCAGGAGACAGAGGCAGGAGGATCTCTGGGAGTTCAAGGCCAGCCTGGTCTACAGAGTGAGTTCCAGGCTAGCTGGGGTTATAGGGGGACCCTGTCTCAAAAAATAATAAAATAACAATAAAAAAATAAAAAGTCATTCAGTGATGAGTTTTGGAATTACTATCATTTGGTTATAGTGTATCTCGCCAAAAGTCACATGTTAGTGTGGCAATGTGGCCAATTTGTAGAAAACTTTAAGATGTGGGGCCCAGTGTGAAGTGGTGCCATCACCCTCAGGTTATGATATTGGTCTCCTATAGTAAGTTCCTGAGAGAATGAGTTATAAAAAGAATGAGCCTGACTTTTGAATTGGTCTGACTTTCTGTCTTGGCTTATGATCTCTTCTATGGACAGCCATTTCTTTCTGTTTCTCTGCTGTTATGATGTATACAAGTGGTCCCTCACTAGAGAGAAGCATGTGGGACCACTTGGCTTTATACTTTCAGTTTCCAAAACTACAACAGAAATAAACCTCTTCTCCTTTTAAATTATCCAACCTTCAGTATTTTCATCTATCAATGGAAAAAATAAAGATACATAAATATTATATACCTCAAGCCAAAGCAGAATGGGACATTTTATTTAAGGAGCAGTACAGAAATACCAACAGATAGCTAAGGGGGTTTGTCTAATTTAAATAGATAGTTCAAAGTACAGTATTAATTCACTTAAGCTACAATATTTATCAGATGTCTATTATATGTTAGGTAGGATTCAAAGCATTGATGATGCAGAGGTGAATATATTAAACTTATAGAGTATCTGAGCTGTCACAAAAATGAAAAAAAAACAATAAATAACGTGAAATATGTGAAAGAGATACAGTTCATTAATTTTTCCGATCTTATAGAGGACCCAGGTTCGATCCCCAGCACCCACATGGTGGCCGAGAACCGTCTGAAAATATGATTCTTTTTAAGAGGCAACTAAAGGAGCAATTTCTAATATGAACGGATATTATTTTGTATTACTAGTTTGGATTTATTTATTTATTTATTTATTTATTTATTTATTTATTTATTTATCTTTTTTTTTGAGTCAGGATCTCCCTTTAGTCCCAGCTGGCCTGGAGCTGACTATGTAGACCAGGCCGGCCTTGAATTCACAGAGATCCACCTGCCTCTGCCTCCCAAGTGCTAGGACTAAAAGCATGTGCCACCACGCCTGGCTTTACTAGTTTGGTTTTTAAAGTATGTTGATGCGAATCATGGTGAAATGGTTGGATCTGAAGATAGAATATCGGATTCTTTTTTTTTGCTTTTTCCTTATTGACATTTTATTTTTTATTCACAATGAAATTAGCTCAATTTCAACCCACAAGAATTATTATTAGACCTTAGACTCTTTTTTTTTTTAAATGAGATTGTGTATGTGCAGGTGCACATGCTTGTCTTTCTCCCTCATTCTCTGCCATATTATTTCACTAAACCTGGAGCTAGGCTGGCAGGCAGCAAGCCTTGGTAGTCCTTCTGTCTCCACTCCCATTAGCACTGGAGTTACAGATGTGTGCGTGGATGCTGATATTGGAACTCAAGTTCTCATTCTTGCACACCCAGGCTTCTTAACCACCAAGCCTCCTAGACTGCTTTCTTTCTTTCTTTCTTTCTTTCTTTCTTTCTTTCTTTCTTTCTTTCTTTCTTTCTTTCTTTCTTTCTTTCTTTCTTTCTTTCTTTCTTTCTTTCTTTCTTTCTTTCTTTCTTTCTTTCTTTCCTTCCTTCCTTCCTTCCTTCCTTCCTTCCTTCCTTCCTTCCTTCCTTCCTTCCTTCCTTCCTTCCTTCCTTCCTTCCTGCCTTCGCTTGGCTTCTTTCTTTCTTTCTTTCTTCTTTTTTCGAAACAGGATCTTCCTATAGCCTCATGCTGGCCTAGAACTCAGAGATCCACCTGCCTCTGTCCGTACCAAGTGCATGAGATTAAATGAAATGGTCCACCAAGCTTTCTTTATAGGACTAAATATATCCATTAAGAGCAGAGTAATTTTTTTTTTTTTGTTGGTCTTTTTGAGATAGCGTCTTCCCTGTTTGTCCCAGCTGGCCCTGGAACTCACTATGATTAGACCAGGATGGGCCTTGAACTCCCAGAGATCCACCTGCCTCTGCTGGGATTAAAGGCATGGGCACCCCATGCCCAGCAGCAGAGCAGAGTAACTTTAAAAAATATTTTTATTTAGGGGCTGGAGAGATGGCCGCTGCGGTTAAGAGGCTGACGCTCTTTGATCAGAGACGCCTGGGTTCGATCATCCCAGCACCCACATGGTTGCTGAGAACCGTGTATTGACTCCAGTTCTAGGGGAACCGATGCCGCATCTTCTGACCTCCATGGCATTGCATGACACAGAGTGCACCAACCTACATGGCAGACAGTTACATTCATCAACAACAATAAAAATTAAAATTATAAAAAAATTCTTATAGGCCAAGACACAATTTTGTCTTTTGAGCAGGGCATTCTTAAATACAGTGAAAACATAGACTATTTTACACCTATATCAAATATATCTTTTCCATAAAACACTAGAATATTCTATTTGTTTTTTAATTCTCTTCTTAAGCTTACTGGTAGAGCCAAAAGATCATTATCTGTGAACTTGGACAATGCTACTACACGGATAATACATATGACAAAAGTTTGGATCCTTTATAGCACCTAGCATATGCTAAATAAATATTGTACAATAAACAAATGAATATATGCATCTATACAGGTTTGAAATTTGGCTTAACTACTTAGATGCTTTGTGAATTAAAAGAAAATACTAACCCTTTCTGAGCTTTTGTGTGTTTATTTATTTATTTTTGGTCTTTTCGAGACAGGGTCTCCCTGTAGCCCCAGCTGTCCTGGAACTCACTCTGTAGACCAGGCTGGCCTTGAACTCACAGAGATCCGCCTGCCTCTGCCTCCCAAGTGCTAGGATTAAAGGTGTGCGCCACCACGCCTGGCTCAATGTGTTTAATAATGGAATAAAACATTCCTCAGTCTTTCAAAGGACAATGAGAACTACATGGTACAAGTAAGTCAACTAGGACAAAGCAGGAATGTAAAATGAACAATCGTTTTCTATTCTTGTTTTTCAGTTCAAAATATCTTTGTATTTTTTATCTTATCAGGCAGATAAGAAAAATAACAGGATAACACACACACACACACACACACACAAACACACTTATAAACAGTAGTTGAGAAGGGAAGATTAAGAATAATAAATAAGCATTTACAGCAAGTGCAGGAAATATGGTGGGGCCAGAATGCCTTTAATCTCAGCACTCAAGAGGAAAACGGCAGGTCAGCTAGTCTGTGAGTTCAAGCTCGCATGCGGTACATAGTGAGCCCGAGGCCAGCTGTCAGCTTGGGACTGAAAGGGAGACCGCCTCGAAAAGGCAAAAAAAAGAAAAGAAAAGAAAGAAAACAGCAAAAGAAAAGGAATTCCAAGCAATAATCCAAATGAAAAAAGTATTGGGTAATGGAATGCAAGGAGCATTCTGAACATACTCTGATCTGTGCTAGAGAGTAGTATCACCTGATAGGTGTGGATAAGCAAGACATATAGGCTCGTGGTATGGTGGTTATTTGCACACCTTTAATCCTAGCACTTGGGCATGGCAGACGGCAGGGGACTATTTGTGAGTCAAGGCCAGCTTTTGGCGTCTAAAGAATGAGTTCGAAGACAGGCTTGGGGCTACAGGGCGAACCGGTCTTGAAAATCAAAAAAAAAAAAAAAAAAAAAAAAAAAAAAAAAAAAAAAAAAAAAAAAAAAAAAGAGACATATAGGAGTACAAGGGGGGAGTGCAAAGATCTAAAGCCGTATATGAAATAATACAACAAAAAGGAAAAAGCAAGAGATCAAAACAAGAGAAAAATACTTGACTATGTCATTAGAAGGGCTACAGGGATAAAAAAAAAGAAAAAGAAAAAGAAAATCCAAAAAGAAGAGTGGTTTTAAGAAATGATCCTTGATCACTTTTAGTCCCACATAATAGGAAGATAAAGATATGAATCACCTGTTTCTGTTAATCTGTAACAAAATAACTTTGTGTTATCAATGGTAGAAGGATGTCCATGAAAGTATGAAATTATTTTTCACAAGTATATTAAGTACTATTTTAGACATTGGTAATTATACATTGTTAATCTGATTACCAGTTTTTTTTTGAAAAAAGTAGAAACTAATGTCAATTATAAACTATTATAATTTTTATATTAATATGCTAAATTAATAGTCTGATAAATTTGGAACTAGTAGTATGCAAAATATTGATATAAGTAGTATTTAGCTATTCTCTTTTAATAAGATATTTAACTTCTAAATATTTTCTTTTTTCTTCTATTTAGTCTTTTGAGACAAGGTTCCCCTATATTTTGGAGCTCTGGTTGCTTTGGAACTTACCATATGATCCTTGGAGAGCTCTTGCTGCAGACTCCCAGGTGCTGGCTTACAGATGTGTGACACTATGTTCAGTACTAAATATTTTTTTAGCCATAAAAAAAAAACGTGAATTTTTCCTTTTATTATTGATACTTACAAGATAATGTTAAAATCAGAAAGTATCTTCTAAGACTGTTAAGTTATTTACCTTTGAACTTCATAGGAAAAATGGCCTTAAAAAGTTGTTGCCAACAGGAAATAATGTAAATAAATAAATATAAATATGCATAAATATTGTTTATTTCTTATTTTATTTTTTGTATGTATGACTGTTTTGTCTGCACATATGTAAGGGCACCATGTATGCAATGCTTGCAGAGGCCAGAAAAGAGTGTCAGATTCCCTGGAACTGGAGATACGGATGGTTGTTAGGCACCACATGGGTGCTGGGAATCAAATCCAGGTACTCTGAAATAACAGCAAGTGTTTACTTAACTGCTGAACCATCTCTTGAGGGACCATAAATATGTAAAGTGACTCTCTGAAAAATCATTTAGCATAGCACTTTTGCTTATTTATATAGCCATACTCTTTTTTACTAAAGTGAAAGAATTTGTGGTTTATACTCACTAGATTAGCTATATTTAATATAATTTCCTTATGAAAATTACTACTGTGTCCTCTGGTGATTAAATAACTGTAAACAGCAAACAATATCTCTGAAAAACCAGCTAATGGCTACTAATAACATAGTTATATTATCAAGGTGAGACATGGCAGTGGTTTTCAACTTTAGAGTACACCATAACCTAGAAGCCTTGTTAAAACACTCATTCTTGGCACCACTCTCATCTATTTTAATTTATAAAGTCTAGTCTTAAAAGTTTTTGCTTCAAATAATTTTCAAGTACTATCTACAATAGTGGCTCAAGAAGCATACTTGAAAATAACACTGCTAATGGAAGAAATATGAAACACTTGCCCTGATCTTTATGATCACCTTACATTCAACTTCATACATGAAATGTGAGAATCCTCCATTAGAGGTAAATATTGACCTAGCAAGAAAACAAATTAAGTCAAAATAGGTAATTCAATGCTAGCCACGTATATTTTCCTGATGCACACACATTACGGCAAACATACTAATTTGAGTATTTACATTTCTAGAAAGGGTCATAATAAACTAACATGAGGCTGTCCCCATAAGTATGCTATCATACATGAAAATTATCCTTAAACTATTTTGCCCTCTCCCTTGGGACTACAAAAGGGTAACATTTACATACATAACAAACTCCGGGGTTGGTCAAAGAGTATCTGCTCCTTTTCCTCTCATTGAAGATACAGCAGAATGGAGGTAGGAAGCCCATTATTTGAATAGTGGTCTTGAATCTACTCTAATTAATTTAAAAAGTCATTTGTAAATATTGTTACCTTCATATTAGTTTCAATTAATTTATATTCTCTTTCAATCTTACAACATCAATGTATTATAATGTGAGTGAATGTTTCAAACCTATGCCGAGAAAGAAAAAGAAGATGTAACCAATTTCACTAAATTTTATGTGGGAGATATAAACATATTGTTGTCTGTCTCTTTGAGATTTTAACCTTATTAAATATTTACAATTTCTTCCACTTCTGAAAACAGAGAACTTTTCATGTAGAAAGAGACACATTAATTATTTTCAGTTCAAAGTTATATAATACATAGATAAAGTTTCACTGTATTGAAAGGTCAAAGATAGTATAATTGTGAAGGGAAAGTGAGAAAGAAAAAAAATCTAAATACTGTAGTCATTTCTCATTCTGTTCAATGAACTTATACTTTGCAAAGACAAAAAAATGGTGAATCGAGCCTCTCAGTCTATGTCAGCTTCTGTGGTTCACAAATTACTCTGAAGTAAAAGTAGCCCTCATTTACTGTTTAAGATTCTGTAATTACTGTATATAGGTGGAAGGTATGTATTCATATTTTAGAGTAATAGAAAACTAAAGGGGAAAATGTGAATTCCTAAACATATTTTGGAATTAACATACAGTTCATTCTCAGAGGTCATAATTTTGATACATATGTGATGGTTATATAGGCATATGTTGGAGCGATGGGGAGGGAAAAACAACATAAAGACTGGGTCAAAAAACTGACTGAGCCGGGTGTGGTGGTGCATCACGCCTTTAATCCTAGCACTTGGGAGGCAGAGGCAGGCGGATCTTTGTGAGTTGAAGGCCAGGCTGGTCTACAGAGCGAGTTCCAGGCCAGCTGGGGCTACATGGAGAGAGACCCTGTCTCCAAAAGACCAAAAAAAAAAAAAAAAGCCCCCCAAAACCTGACTGATACAGTTAAACTCTGCCCAAAACAACAAGCCTCTGCAGTGAAAAACTTCGGAAAGACTGAGAGAAAGATGCAAGACATGTATGGCAGAAGGCATGAATAGGGGTGGGGTGGGGGCAGGGAGAAGGGAATATGTCTAAATTAGATTGAAAGATAATGTATGAAATACACAAATCATCAATAAAAGTATTTAAAAAATAAAAAAGTGGCCCTCGTGTGTGAAAGTAATTTACTTATCTTTACAACTATATATAGCATAGTCCCTCAAGTAAGTCAACTAACTTATCTGGTTCAAAGAGGGACTTAGATGAATTATCAAGTAAGTTTTTGTTACTGGGTGTTGGGCTTACCAAAAAATAAAAATATCTTTATACAATACATTATGTATGTATGATTAAAATACACAGCCATTTTTTCAATGTTATGAAAAAATATCTGGCCCATTTGTTAACATTTAAACCCCAGTTCTGTTCAATAACCATGTGAAGGATATAGAAATCAATACTTTTTAGTATGACAACTTTTTCTTTCTATACTGGGTGCTTTTATCAGATTATTTTCTTGCCTAATTATTAATTTAATAATCAAATGATCAAACCAAAAGTATGATAACTCTGATGAGCTAAGAGAGTTTTATGAGAATATTGTAATAGAACTTATATAACAGCACTACTTTGTATTTCATTTTAGGTTATGGTGAAAAAAGTATTGATATTTCTATTATCTTTTTTGCAAGATATACTTTCTTATATTCTAAATTATATAAAAACAATAAAATTGTCCCTAATGGTAATGTATTGTTATACATGCCTTTCAAACTTTACACATATAAAAGTATGCTTTTACACTTTAAAAATTGTACGTGGGCTGGAGTTTCAGTGTTTTAACAGCTTGGCTGCTTTTGCAGATGACCCATGTTTGGTTTCCGATACCCATATGTTGGCTAGCAATCTTTCATAACTCCAGTTCCAGGGAATCTGATGCTCCCTTCTGCCCTCTACCAGCATTATAATTGGCATTGGAAGACATGCTTCTAAAGATGCTGTACTCATAGTGATCTCTTGCAGCAAGAATTGTATGGCCCAAAGGTGTTAAATTGGCAATTGAGGTATAATTTGTTTTGTCCAAGAAGGAACTAAAACTGGGCCTACTGGTGAATGCCTGAAATCCTGAGGCAGAAAGATCACTAGTTCAAAGCCAACCTGGGCTATATAGTGAGATATATATATATTTTTTCTTCCCCTTTCTTTCTTATATATATATATATATGCTCTTACATGCATGCAGGCAAAACTTAAAAACATAAAATAAAAATATAAAAATAATAAAAGATGATTAAAAAATATACAGAAAGCCTAGAGAGATGGCTCAGCAGTTAAGAGTGAATTACTACTGTTCTTCCAGAAGATACAAGTTTGGTTTCCAGAACCCACATCAGGTCATGGCTCACAATCATCTATAACTGGAACTCTAGGTGGTCTGACACTCTCTTCTGGACTCCGATGACAACACGTGCATGGAAAATACCCAAACACACAAAAAAAGTAAATCTTTTTTATAAAGTGAGATGCAACTATTTCGGAGAGAAAAGAATAATTTCAGGAGTTTTAATGGTGCCATCACAACATGGTGGCTTTCATTAATAATACTGCATTGTATACCTGAAATTAGCAAACAGCAGATCTCACACCCACAAAAAGATAACTTGGATAACAGGTTTGTTACTGTAGTGATCATTTATTTTGTTTGCTATCTATGTACCTATCTATGCACCTATCTATCTAAATATATACCTACCTACTTACCCTCCCATCCACAAATAACAATACACCAAATAGATATATGTACTTTTTATTTGTTAATTATACTCCTTAGAAGTTGAAGCAAAAGAGTCATATGAAGTTGAAAAACAATCCAATTTCAATTTGTACTAAAAGGCTGCTTTTCTGCTAGTAAACAGGAAAATGCACAACTTTGCTTTTTTGTCCTATTATTCTAGAATTTTGTTTTGGGACTAGTAGTGGTTAAGAGAAAGCATATTGGCTGCATCAAAAAGTGTATATACTAGATTTCCATTCTATTAATTATCACACAATAACTGTTTATTTAAAGCACTACAATTATTATTATTTTTTTTATCTCTTCGAGACAGGATCTCCTTGTAGTCCCAGCTGTCCTGGAACTCACTCTGTAGACCAGGCTGGCCTTGAACTCACAAAGACACTCCTGGCTCTGCCTTCTGAGTGTGCCACCACACCCGACTTTAATTTTAATGTTCACACAAAAACCAGAGTTTAGCCTCTACTTAGTAGAAGAAAGTGCTTCTTAGGCTTGAAAGTATTACTTGCAAATGGCTTACTGCCAACTGATTTGAGAAACTGCTTTTTTGCTCTGAGATACGATAATTTTAACTAATGGCCTTTTAATTTTAATTTAATTTTGGTCTTTTTTGAGACAGGGCCTCCCTTTAGTCCCGGCTGGCCTGGAACTCACTATGTAGACCAGCCTGGCTTTGAACTCACAGAGATCTGCCTGCCTCTGCCTCCAGAGTGCTGGGATTAAAGGTGTGTGCCACCATGCCCAGCTCTAATGGCCTTTTAAAGATCTACAAAATCTCAGTTCAATTTCTGCTAAAGCAATTCTCACAAAAAGAAGCCCAAATGAGACAGTTGAGAGAAATAGGAAATAGATGAGGTACTAGAAGGATAGTGAGGACAATTCTTAAGAAGGAACAATCCCCAAAATACTGATAGAAAAATTTTAATTTGACTTATCTAGAGTAAGGAAAATAATATAATATTTATAATATTAATGTGATAAGGTTATATATCATACAAACTTACATGGAGAGAGTCCTCTTTTCCATTCCCCTGAGGAGCTAAACATAAATTCTATTATTTAGCCTTATAATTCAATAGCAGAAGAAATATTGAAATCTGGAGTTTTTATTCCTGATGACTTTCTTTTAAAAATGCTTACAGACTGGGGCTGGAGAGATAGCCTAGAGGTTAAGAGCACCGACTGCTCTTGCAGAGGACCTGGGTTCAATCCCCAGCACCCACATGGCAGCTAAGAACCATCTGTAACTCCAATTCCAGGAGAACTCAAGTTCCAGGGGAATCCGAGACCCTCTTCTGACCTCCGGGGCATTGCACGACACGGGTGCACAAAACCTACATGCAGACAGTACATTCATACACATGAAAAAATGCTTACAGACATCCTCTAGTTAAACATTCCTGTTTTAATCAATATAAGTGATGTACTTTATTAATTTTCTTGCAAAAGTGAATAAATAGAGACACCATTAAACTACTGGATCATTCCAAAGCCAGAATGAAATCAATAGAAAACTCAACAAGAGTAATTCAGGCCTTGTTGGATACAGTTCTGAATTTACCCTATTAATACAATGTTACATGATTTAATTTGAAAAGGCTTTACACATTGGGGGCTGGAGAGATGGCCTAGCGGTTAAGAGCGCCGACCGCTCTTACAGAGGACCCGGGTTCGATTCCCAGCACCCACATGGCGGCCGAGAACCGTCTGAAACTCCAATTCCAGGAGAACTCCAGTTCCAGGGGAATCCGACACCCTCTTCTGACCTCCGCGGCATTGCACGACACAGGTGCATAGACCTGCATGCAGACAGTACATTCCTACACATACAGAAATAAATAAAAAATTAAAAAAAAAAAAAAAAAAAAAAAGAAAAGGCTTTACACCCTATTCAGATATATGAAGAATCTTTGCACTCCACTTAAATGTGATAGAACACACAAAGTTCACAGTATTATCAATAACACATAGCTCAATACATACTGGGATATTACTATTTGTCTATTTCATTTTATTATTTTTGTTTTATATGTATGCGAGTAAAGCCCGAATGTTTGTAAATGTACCCATGTCATGCAATACCCACAGAAGCCAGAGGAGGGCACAGGATCCCCTGGAACTGGAGTTAGGGACAGTTGTTATCTGCCATGTGGGTGCTGGAAGGATGGGGTCTTCTGCAAGAGTAGCCAGTGTTCTTAACCTCTAAGCCATCTCGTTGGCCCACGGATACTACTATTTGTTAACACATAAATCTACTATCTCCTACAGGGGCAGTATTGACAGTAGTCTAAGCAATTGTTTAAACCAAAAAGTACTCTCAATATCCTGGTAGAATAGAAGGTACAAATACATTGAGCTTGAATCTGAAAATGAGGAAAGAATGTTACATGCCTGCAAAACCCCTAAAAGTTTAATATAGATTTATAAAGGAGCAGTTTTGAAGACAGCAGTTACTAGGACTAGGGAGAACATAATCTTGGAGATGGCCATAAAATCTCAGAGCAGGTAGATTAGGAAAAGACTGAGGAAAACTTGAAAATATCTTGTGAATGAAAGAAAGAACAGGATTTTCTAGACAGAAGCTTTTATCTCGATGGAAAACACCAACTTAATTATATGCTTGGGCAAAGATGAAATATTCAAGAATGGTCCATAATAACATGATAAACAGTAATAAACATACAAACAGTTCAAACTGGTAAGCCAAGGAAATTACATCAATTCTTAAATTCCTATATTGATGCACTAGATATTATATCTATAAAAATATCAACAGCCTATTTTCCTTGGGGAGGGGGTCAGGATGAAAATAAGACTCAGAGGTATTAAATAGAGAAACATAAAGAAACATAAACATAAAGTCAGCACTTTACTCAAATCAGTGCTCTTATAGTCACAATAAAGATTATGTATTCAATAAAACAGACTTAAGAGGGAGCAAGATGGCTAAGTGAGTAAAGGTGCTTGTCACCAAGCCTGACAACCTGAGCTCCATCTCCAACCCATGTGGGAGAAGGAGAAAACCACTCTCCTGCAACTTGTCCTCTGATATCCACAGACAAAGACATAATATAGACATACACAGACACACAGAACCAGAGAGAGAGAGAGAGAGAGAGAGAGAGAGAGAGAGAGAGAGAGAGAGAGGAGAAAGAAGAGAGAGAAAGGAGAAAAGAGAATAAAACACAGGTTAAATAAAAGTAATTTTTTTACCTTTTTTGGTTAAAACAGAAACATCTTAAGATATTTAGAAATATAAAAATGCAAAGATATAAAAATTTAAAAAAACTGTAAAAATGTGTTTATATAAATCAATCAAAAATATTTAAATCTATGATGAGATTTCACCCTTCCCCTCCTGTCAGGACAGGGAATCCTAATTTTTATTTGAGCTATTTGTTTAAAGAAGTTTTGGACTGAAATGTCAGAATCAGGATCAGTAATTTAGCCTGAAAAGACCTAGACTCTTTCAGGACATCCAGAGTTATACGGTGCTTAAGGTTTCCCTCATTTTCCAAGATTGGGATTGAGAAATCCAATAGAGTATATTCTTTTAAAATGGGGTCTCACTATATAGTACAGGTTGGCTTTGAACTAGTGATCTTTCTACCTCAGGATTTCAGGCATTCACCAGTAGGCCCAGTTTTAGTTCCTTCTTGGACAAAACAAATTATATCTCAACTGCCAATTTAACACCTTTGGGCCATACAATTCTTGCTGCAAGAGATCACTATGAGTACAGCATCTTTAGAAGAATGTCTTCCAATGCCAATTGTAATTCTCTGTGAATAAAAATGTCATCATATATTATCAGGAGATGAAAGTTATCTCAGTTTGAGAAGCATTTTTTTTTTTTTTTTGGTCTCTTTTTTGAGACAGGGTCTCCTTGCAGCCCCAGCTTGCCTGCGACTCACTATGTAGACCAGGCTGGCTTGGAACTCACAAAAATCCACCTGCCTCTGCCTCTTGAGTTGGGATTAAAGGTGTGTGCCACCAGGCACAGCTTGAGAAGCATTTTAACACACATTTTTGTTATGGAAAAATACGTAGTTAGTGTCAACTCACTTAAAAAAGATTTTTTTCTTCTGAATTTGTAAAAATACATTTTACTGAATTTTTGTGCATCCAAACATCTTAATCCTATTTAGACCCTCTCCCCTATCTGCACTCTTGGCATATGTCCCCACTGGATTTCATGCATTCTCTCATATATGTTAATGCCTATAGTGTCAAGTTAGTGTTTCTAGAAGTCCCAGAAGTGAATTTATCTACTAATGCATGGTCTGGCTATCCAGTGTGACTCCGTTAAAAAAGACCAACTCTCCCTCACCCAGCAAGGATCAGCTGCCATTAGCTAAAGCTGGGGCTTCTTACCCATTTCCCCAGTTCTTTGCTGGGTTTTTATCTGATTAACCAAAAGATTTTGAGCTTTGAAATGACATTCATTTCAGAAGTGATTGTCAAATAAGTTCTTCTGAGGACTGAAGGAGAAAGATGATTTCTTTAAGCTATAAAAAGTTTACAAAATGATCACAATGTTTAGATAATCAAATATAATTCTCAAGTTAACTGCATGTCATTGTTTCCTTTGTGATTCCTAAATTATAAAGTGTATTTCTAAGAAAATTATTATGTAAACAAGATTATATATTTGGTATTAAACAATGATTGCTAATAGTCTATGCATATTTGATGTCCTAATTGTAAGTTGTTTAGCAGTTTATATCTATGAATAAATCATCAATTATAAATTCTTGAGCTTTGATAAATTTCTGTCTGCAAAAATTAACAGTGAATATTCTAAAATAAAGGTATAACTAAAACAGACTACAATTTCAGCAATGTGGAAGATGAGATATACAAAGGTCAAAACTAGCTTGTGATAAAAAATGTATTTCATTAACTTTTTCTTAAATTCAAGGGATAACCTCTGTTTTAAGAATGTGAATGATAAAATAATTGATTAATGATGAGTTGAAAAAGGTGACATGAGTTGATATGTAAAAATGATAAAATAGGGCTAGAGAGATGGCTCAGTGACTAAGAGCACTGACTGCTCTAGCAGAGGACCCAGGATCCAGTCCCAGCACCCACATGGCAGCTAAGAACTTGTCTTTAAGCCAGGTGTGGTGGCGCACAGCTTTAATGCCGGCACTCAGGAGGCAGAGGCAGGCATATCTCTGTGAGGTCAAGGCCAGCCTGGTCTACATAGTAAGCTCCAGGCTAGCTGGGGCTAAAAGGAGACCCTATCTCAAAAATACCAAAAAAACAAAAAAAGACAGATAAATCATAAATCTGATTCAACCAAAATTTCTTGATAAGCAATGCATTAAATTTATCTTGTTAGAACAGAATACAGATCCAAGATGAATGATCTTTACTTGAGATATTTATAAGATGACTAAACTCTGTTTACTTGAGATATTTATAAGATGACTGAACTCTGTTTAAGAGAGCGAGAGCGAGAGCGACAGCGAGAGCGCGCGCGCGTGAGAGAGAGAGAGAGAGAGAGAGAGAGAGAGAGAGAATGTATATTGTGTATGCAATACTATATTATGGCTATTAACAAACCAGATAAAATTTGATTCCTAAGCATGGGAAGAATCTAATGTATGAAATTTTGAATCTAGAAGTGCTGATTTGAACAGAAAACAGTAAATACCCTTAATTTCTTCATAAGTATAACATTATAACAAATAGAAAGTATTCTAGAGAAAAGGGTGTCATTGTCTTTGGTTGTGCATCCACTGTTGAGCCACCAAGTTCTAATGCACTGTTCCAAACCCATGGTCACACAGATAGTTCTGGTTAAATGCAGTGGACCACAAAACTGAACCAAAAGGCATGAATGTAGAAAGGGGATCTTTAGGGAGGAGTTGTGATGACAAGGGTAGAAGGGAGATAAGAGACGTTGGTATTAAAATGTATCATATATATGTATGCAATTGTCAAAGGACAAAGTTAATAAAAGAGGAATCTAGTGCAAAATAAAGTTTGGTACTGCCCTGTATTTTATAAATACTCAAATATGGGCTGGAGAGATAGCCTAGTGGTTAAGAGTGCCGACTGCTCTTACAGAGGACCCGGGTTCGATCCCCAGCACCCACATGGCGGCTGAAAACCATCTTTAACTCCAGTTCCAGGGGAATCCGACACCCTCTTCTGACCTCCGCGGCATTGCACGACACGGGTGCACCAACCTACACGCAGACAATACATTCATACACATATGAAAATAAAAAAAAATTAAAAAAAATAAATACTCATTTAACTAGTAAAGTTTTAAACAAATTAATTTTGATGCTCATGATTTTAAAGATTGTTAAATAAAGGAGCTTAGTATCAAATAGTTTTTCTTTTTTAAATTTATTTATTTATTTATTTATTTATTTATTTATTTATTTATTTGAATGTACTGTCTGCATGCAGGTTTGTGCACCCGTGTCGTGTAATGTCTCGGAGGTCAGAAGAGGTTCTCGGATTCCCCTGGAACTGGAGTTCTCCTGGAATTGGAGTTATGGACGGTTCTCAGCCGCCATGTGGGTGCTGGGGATTGAACCTGGGTCCTCTGCAAGAGCAGTTGGTGCTCCCAACCGCTAGGCCATCTCTCCAGCCCCCAAATAGTTTTTCTATTTGAGGCAATTTAGTATCCTAAATTTTTCTATTATTACATTTGTGTGTGTGTGTGCACGAGTGTGCATGCATGCATAAGTACACATGTGTGCATAGCATAATATCTTCTTAGATTAACTTTCATGCAATGAAAATTAAATAATTGCACTTTTTATTTCTTTGAAATTAAAATAGGGGTTCAGAGAGCATAAGAAAACACTCATACAAACTTTAGTCTTTTATCTTAGTTCTCTACATTGTCTGCATAATCTAATTCTACTTTTTGCTTTAAAGTGATTTTCAGAGTAAAGAAGAATCTTTTAAACTAATTTATTACCGCTAAGAAAATAAGCTAAATCTGGGTGCAATTTCTTTTTTCTTTT
The DNA here is from genome assembly GCA_009823505.1 of Rhizomys pruinosus. Classification (NCBI taxonomy): domain Eukaryota; kingdom Metazoa; phylum Chordata; class Mammalia; order Rodentia; family Spalacidae; genus Rhizomys; species Rhizomys pruinosus. The sequence continues at coordinate 1,947,030 of VZQC01001310.1, forward strand.
AACATGGAAACTTTGATCTCCTCATAACTGTGTTATTACAATAAACAACATTAGTAGGGCAGTTAGGAGAATGGTAAAAAAAATAAATTATGAAACCTTATCCTACCCCAGCTTTAAATGAATCAGTGTCAAATAGCAAAAGAAATGAAAGCAATTGCTCTCAAGTTTGAGTACATATCAATATAGAGAAGAGAAGGCGATTCTAAGTTCAAATGACTAGTACATTAAGGGTATATAATAAAACCTAATGAATATGCTGAACTTTTTCACACCAAGAATTCAAGTAATTTTTAATTAATAAGATGAATTAAATTAGTGAACAATGTTGATAATAACTGGTTCAATAATGTACATAAGGAAAAATGATTTTTCACGGTGCTTGCAATTACATTTAAGAATGACTTCCTGAACATTAGTTAACTATTTAAAACTTTCCATTTTCTATTCTTCCATTATTCAATGAATATGTCTGACTTCAGGTAATGCTATCTTTTTTTTTTTTTTGGTCTTTTTGAGACAGGGTCACCCTTTAGTCCCAGCTGGCCTGGAGCTCACTATGTAGACAAGGCTGGCCTTGAACTCATAGAGATCCATTTGCCTCTGCCTCCTGAGTGCTGGGATTAATAATGTGGGCCACCATGCCTGGGATAATTCTATCTAATAAAGATAGATAAAGTGATATCTAATGGTATATAATTATTATCTTCTGATTGCTGTGATGTGGTTTTAATATAGAAGACATTCTTTTTAGATGTGTATGCATATGCTGTGTATGCATGAGTGTAAGCAGATATATGTGGGGGGCGTTGTCTATGTGGAGACCAGAGGTCAACTGTGAACTTCTGATATTTTCCTCTCTCACTCTCTGCTGTGTTTTTTGAGACAAGTTCTCTCATTGAAATGAGCTTGCCCTTTTAGCTGGGCTGGCTGGCCAGTGAGCCCCCTGGGATCCATCTGTTTCTTCTCCTGACCCCCATCATGCCACTCTTCATACCCCGCTTTTACATGAGTGTTGTTCACATGAAATGATGTTGTCATGCTGCTTGTGGAGCAAGCACTTTACCTACTGAACAAGCAGCAGTATCTTGTGGTTATCTACCTTTCATAGTAATTATGCAGTTTCCATAATCTCTTTGCTACTTATTTACTTCCTACACAGAGAAAAAGAATAAATCATCAAATATATTTCTGGTGACATAATAAAAAGAACTGAAAGAAAAACATATATTTGAGTACCATATTCACAGCACCAGTACTGTTAACAGCTAGAAGAAAAAAAAAATCTGTGTTCACCGACAGTTGAATTGATAAACAAATTGTGATATACACATACATTGGAAAAGGAATAAAATTTGTGTACATGCTACATTGGTGAATTTGTAAACATAAGTGAAAGACAGATACAGGACAAAAATTATACACTTCCATTTATACAAGTTATCAAGAATAGGCAAATTCATAAAAATAGGAATTAAAGTATGCCAGAAGTTGAGGAAGTGATGGGAAGTTTTTGTTTAAACACACAAAAATACACACACAATTTTTATTTGGAATGATAAAAAATTTCTGGTACAGTGTGATGGTTGGACAAAAATGGTACTGAAAATACAAATACCACTGATTTGCCCACTTATTTGGTAAATCTTATGTAGTACTCTTATAATTTTAGAAAGCTAGGAAGTAATTTTCTAGGCTTTTCCAAAGAGACCTTTTTCTTCATGGTAACTTATTTTCTTTATTAAGACAAAATCCTAAAAATATCCAGTCCATACTTTTACCCCATATTCGAAAGTTATCACATTCTTTTCAAGGCTTTTCATTTTTCCCTTTAACTTTTTATAAAAGTAAAATCTAAAAAAAAAAAAGTCTAAAGTAGATCCTTATAAACATAAATGATGCTGTAAATTGTAAACCTAGGACATTTAAAATCTCTACATATACATGTGCATGCACTTGTACACATCTCACTTTACATCTCTTTTTAGACTTAGAAATTCTACAAAATCCTTCCCTGCTTATCATGTTTGGCTTTTTGTATCAAGACTACAAACTTTTCCATGAAGATTCTATATTTCAAATTAGTCTTAGATGCCAAGCATTCTGTTAATAATGGGAAAATATGAATTTTAAAGTTTACCCACACACAAGAAAAGAAGTTAAAAAGGAGGGAAAGATGAATACATCAAAAGGATTTCTAAATAATTGATATTATGTAAGCTATAGGGAGGCTGAGAAATTATATTCTCCAAGAAAAAATGGAGCACAGCTGAGAGCTGCTTTAATCTGAACTACAAAGAAGTATAAAATAATTATTTTTAAAGATCCAAAAAATCTTGTCTTACTAAAAAAGACAAAATTAATAGGAGCAAATTATGTTGATTAAACCCTGGAAAATTTTGGGAAAATTAATAAATGAATGAATTTATAATGTGGAAAATTATTGAAAGTTCCCATACATAAGAAACCAATATATATGTATATATAATATATGATGTGAAAAGTTAACTGAAGTAAGAATGATAAATGGTTTAGAAAAACATTGTAAATAAAGAGAAGAATGTGGACTTGTATGAAAAAGGAGAAACAATAGATGGTTGTTGAGTTTAAAGTCAGTTTAGGAGTAAAGTGGTCTGGACTGTTAAATAGCAAAGCATTTTCCTATTTTTAAGACATCTTTGGACAATTCACAGGCAAATTTTTTCTTGGAAGTAAAATCTGATCAGGTTTAAAGACAACAGGGGAATAATGCTAGAGATTTACTAGATGCAGAGAAATATAAAGGAGACAGTATGAGCAAACCAGTAAGTTACGAATTCATCGGAGATGAATGCAATGTTTCAAATAAATTAATGGTGCAGCCATTAGAAGCGAATAGGAAGAGGAAGCAACAGTCAGACAACCTCAATCAGCAGACCAACTCAGTGGCACATGGCATATAGAGGTAGATATAATCTGTACCTACTTACAATATTACAGGCATATAAGACTGGGCAAAATCAAGCGGGCAGATGGTAGAGCACTTAGCAGGGAAATGGGAGGGTAGCAGATAGACAATGCTAGGCAGTCTAAGATGCTACAATAGCAGATGGGTATGGAGGTACCAGGCCATTTGCTGATGGACAAAGCACCAATAAGGGAAGGATGCAAAATATGAGCAGATAAAATTAGGTAAAAAGTAGAAAAGTCCAAGGCAATCAGGCAGGAAGACAGAACAGTAGATAAGCAATGGCAGATCATCAGAAGCAGTTGGGTAGGGTAATGACAAGCTGTCAGCAGGGTAACAAAACACCATTCAGGAAAAAATGAGACTGAGATGAAACAGTCCCTGAATTAGGTGTCTTTCATCTAGAAAACAGTAATTCATAAACTGCCTATGAGAATCCACAAGAGAATAGCACACAGATGGAAATAGTTGATGGATCTGAACTCTACTGCCCAGGGATACAGAATGACCCTAGAACACAGATACATAACAATTCACAAATAAATTAAATAGATGGGAAAAATGGGTCCAAGCATTTTTTATGATGATAAAATAAACCAAACACTAAAAATTATTAATCTGGAAATGATTGGCTGGGATTGAAGTCTTCGCTTACCCCTTTCTGGAGCCCACAAAATAGGAATGTTGGGAATTTCTGCAGTAGAAAAACAGAAGAGAAAAGGGATTTCTGATTCCCAGTTTGAGGAAAGCAGGTCAAATTTAGGGCTGAATGAACTGGTTCGGGGAAATAAGAACCAGCCTGAACCTTCTCTCTTCCACAGAATTAAACCACTTCTGAGGTCTGAGAAAGGTTTAGGAAGCCCTCACCCCATCATTCCCCACAACCTCCCCTTTCACACTTACCTCCAGGGCAAACAGTTTCCAGGAAGGAGGTACTGGGGAAAATTCACATCATGGCAAAATTTGAGGAAGCCACCTAATGGTACTTTCTATGCAGGCCAAGGTTCTGACTCACAGAGATTCTTTCCATTCTTTGTGAGTGAGCAGAGGGGACAATTACTAGAAACTACCTACCTCTTTGAAAGTGGATGAGAAAAAAAAATCAGGGCAGAAACACCAATAAATACATGTTAATACTAGTAAATATCTTGGTGATCTTATCAACTGTCATGAATTTTAATTTACATGAATGGCTCAAAAATTTCTAGCATAGATCTTTCCTCTGAACACCAAAGCAGTTCAAATTTCTGTGATTAAATGAATCCTCAATTTTCTCACCTAAATCTACCTTTCCCTCAGTGTTGTTCTTCATTTCCCCTAAATGACAACTCTATTCCTCTAAATGTTAAAGTCAAATCCTTCAGCTTTTACCTGCCTTGCCTCATTCTCTAATTCCAGTTGTTTACTTCTTTAAAAATGTATTAATTGGATGGGCATGGTGGTCTATGCCCTTAATTCCAGCACTTAACAGGCTAAGGCAGGAGAATCACAAGTTGTGGACAGTCAGGGTTATACAGCAAGATCTGGTACATACACACACACACACACACACACACATACACACACACAAACTACTTCTATAGTGTCTAAGCCACTATAACTGTTCACCTAGACTACTTTACCTCCCAAATGGTTTTGTTATTAAAATACAGGCCAGATCATGCCACGCCTCTACTCTATTACAATAAAGTAGACATAAGTACATAATTGTTTTAAATGACACAAGTTTCCTCTCTTTTCTCCTTTAGGTCATTTCTCAAATGTCACTTGCTATGATAGATGGTTCTATTTGAATTATGATGCTTTTTCCTCCCTAGATTACCAATCAACTTTCCTGGGTTTATTGCTAAACTTATTATGTATTATTATACACACTTATCTTATGTTTGTGCTTCATCTTTAACATTCCATAAAGACAGGAACTTTTGGTAATTGTATGCTAAATTTTTGGATATTTATGGTAAACTTCATAGAGAACTTTAAAAAATTTATTTATTTATTATTTATTTTTTACTTGTATAAATGGAATTTAGAGGACAAATTGACCGGAGTCAGTTCTTTCCTTCTGCCATGTGGGTCCCAGGGACCATACTGAAGTCCTTGGGCTTGTTGGCAAGCACCTTCACCCACTGAGGCACCTTACTGGCCCAAAATAAAGAACTTTTGATTTCTCTGTTTATTCCTGCATCCTAAACAATTTGAACATTGCACAAATAATATGCTCATAATATATAATATATACTATACATGAATCCAGCAAGTATATGCTACTTTGGGGGGTATCTCTTTCTTAAGCTTAAAATCTCAGAATATTCTTCTGAAGGCTCACACATATTTTGAGCCTGGAGTTTAGCAGAGCAGATACTAGTACAAGATGGGACAGGAAATGTTCTAAAATAAGGTTAGACAGACTGTAATCTATGGGTCAGATCCTGCCTATGGCCTCTTTTCTACATGGCCATCAATCTAAGAATCATCTTTCAATTTTAAAATAATTAAAAGAAACCAAAAGAATAATTTTTCATGTCAAGTAAAACTTATATGGTGGAACAACTTAAGTGTTCACAATACAGTTTCACTGGAGCCAGCCTCAATCATATATAACACCAATGGCTGTTGTTGTGCTACAGCACTGTCAGAGTTGGGTACTTATGACAGAAATTATACAGACTGCAAAGCCCAAATGATTTCTCATTTGGTCTTTATAAAAATAAATTAGCTAATGCCTATCCTAAGGTATTTTATATTTATGAGGCAAAGGATAATAACATAATTTGAATAAAACTATAGCAATTTGTTAATGTAAACACAACAATTGATGATGCACCTCAGGGGAAAGGGTGTTTATATCAAGATTATGTAGAGTATGTAAAAGCAACCTCTCATTCTTCTAAATAGCATTCATCTCTGAAGGTGACATTCATCTTCCCCTAAGAGCAGTCTCACCTTAAAGAACAGAATGAAAAAAGTAGCAAAAATAAATGAATGAAAAAGTAAGTAAATAGTGTTTATAAAACTCATATCAAATTGTCAAATAATTATCAAAACTTCTATCCATGCAAGAATAATGGGGACTCTTCAGCATTAATCACCTTTAAACTTCACCAATGAAGTTATTGAATGATTTCGTAAGAAAAGGGTAGCCTATACAATGTTATCCTGAATCATAGCAAGAGATACATTGTAATAAGAATGGTATATTTTTTAAAAACTAATAGGGCTGGAGAGATAGCCTAGCGGTTAAGAGCACCGACGCTCTTGCAGAGGACCCAGGTTCGATCCCCAGCACCCACATGGCGGCTAAGAACCGTCTGTAACTCCAATTCCAGGAGAACTCCAGTTCCAGGGGAATCTGAGACCCTCTTCTGACCTCCGCGGCATTGCACGACACAGGTGCACAGACTTGCATGCAGACAGTACACTCATACACATACGAAAATAAATAAATAAATAAAAAAAAAAAAATAAAAAACTAAGAAATAAGAATTATTTTTTGAAATACTTTTATACAAATTTTGGAATCTATTTCATCTTGGTTCAAATACTTGAATTTGGTAGGAAAGATTTTTAACTATTTGTAAACTGTTTAAAACTACTTCTTAAGAAAAAGCGGACTATTTTTTCTTTCCAGAAAGTCTCATCCTGAGGATTAGTACTTGTAAGAATATTATTTCATGCAGTCGCACTCATGAAAAGGGGTGAAGAAATAAGGAGAAAACACAGAAATTGTAAATGACATCCATCTGTGTAATTCTAGCATTTGCTTCATCTGTATTTTTTTCTTCTTTGGTCTTTTTGAGACAAGTTTTTCCTGTAGCCCCAGCTGGCTTGGAACTCCCGATGTAGACCAGGCTGGCCTTGACCTCACAGAGGTCTGCCTGCCTCTGACTCCTGAGGGCTAGAATTAAAGGTGTGGGCCACCATACCTGGCTTCATCTGTATCTTTGGTTACTAAACTGACAACAGTTTGCTTTTCCACTCTATACTTTCTGAAGTTTCACTGTGTTTTTATTTAAGCATCTTTTGAAGGAAGTTTGATCCCTTCTGACAATTTTTACCTCTGTGCCAATAATTATATTTAAATGGTTAATTCGCCTCCCAACCACATTGGATAGTTCTCCTTTATCTTTTAATAGTACCTATGCTTTTCAATGTTCTACTGTAAAAATATAGTGATAAAATTATTAGAATCGACCCCAATAATTTTCATCCAAGTCCATTTTATGACTCTTTAACAGGCTCCTCTTATGACAGACAATAACATAAAGTCACAAATATTCTGCTATATTAATACATTGGTACTATTTCAAGTTCAGAATACCAGAAAGTTATAGAGCCATTCGTTGAGACTCTACTACTTTTGTGTAAGATCCTACATTACACTTTACAGACAGATATTTAATATGCAGATTATTTTACATTGTTGATTTCCATTTGTAATAAAGAATGTTCTTAAATCTTCACCTCCTGAGACTGTTTTTAGCTAAATCTCTTTTTTAGCATTTATAAAATGTTAATATCTTATTTTCAGTATCTTAATGTATATTTTGTAAAACGAAGTATTCTGGAGTTCTAGCCTCTGTACATTTTACAGGAGCGGGGTTACAAGGGTAAACTCTTTTACAACTATACTGTTAAGTTCTTTAGGACCTATCTTAGCTTTTTTCTCCACAGAGAAATCTTTTCAATATTTAATCAATCAATATTTACTTATGTTTTAAGCTAAAGTTCTATTTATACTGTAGATAATAGCAAAAGCAAACTAGGTATAGTGATACATGCCTACAGTTTCAGATACTTGGGAGGCTGAAGCAGGACTACTTAAGATCAAGGGTCCTAGGCTAGTATAGTGGGCAGCATAGTAAGGGAAACACACATTAAATACTGCTTTGGGAGCTTGCTATGGTTTGTATATAGTTTCTTCTCCCAAAGGCTCATATATTAGAGGTTTATCTTTAGTGTGGCAATACTAGTAAATGATACAGAACTTATAAGGAGTAGATCTTGTAGGAGGCCCTTAGGCTACTGGGTAGCTAAGCATTAAAAGGAATTAACTTAGCTCTTGTGTGACCTATGGTGTTCTAATATTGTGGTGTTCTAAAAGCTTGAACCAAATGGCTTCCTGCCTAGTAATGACACTTCTTAATGTCATTTATATTCTTGCTATGATTCTATCCATCATTAGACCCTTAGAAGAGGCCAAACCAATAAAGCTTCCTGCCCATGTACTTTTAGCATTTAAAACTTTGCACAAAATAAATATTTGCTTATAAGTTACTGAAGTTCATAGTTTCTTTTTATAGTAACAAAATTGATGAAATCAATGATTTATATATTAACTCATATATTATACTGTGTATTAAATATGTTGTGTTCACTTTTAACATAAGAAAACTGAAGCATAAAAAGTAAATTGTAAAAAGTCACATACTAGTAAAAGGTAGCTCTAAGAATTAAACCTAAATAGTCTGTATCTTTTTGGACTGCATTACTACGGCTAAGTGGACAACACTCCATGTCTAGTAAGAACTCCATTTATAAAGCAATCACACTGTAATTTCTACTTAAATTATTTTGAATGTTTACTCAAGAGCAAGATCTCTGTTTGCTATAAAGGCATCATGAAAACTGAAAACATATACCCTTCTAGAACAGGTACACCATTAAGACACATATTTAAGAAAACTGAAGATCTATGTGAGATTTAGGTCAGCTTGGCCTACAGATCAAGTTCCGGGCCAGCTGGGGCTACAGGAAGACCCTGTCTCAAACAACAAACAAGAACAACCAAAACCTCCTCAAACAACAACAACAAGAACAACCAAAAACAAACAGAGAACTATAAAAGAATAGTCAGAGAGTATTTTTTATTGTGTACCTGTATATGTATGTTGGCGTATGGGAAATAGCATGCGTTTTAGTATTAATATTTACTCTAGAATATCAATATATGATGTCTGCATTGAGATAATCAATGTGTTTTAAAAAACAATGTACAGTTGAAAGTAGCTAAATAATTTAAATGATTTATGTTAGTAACCAAATTTTCTTCCTAAAATCAATGAAGTAATGCACTAGTTTCTTATGCTTCTATTATAATGCAGGCACATTTTTTGGCTGTTTTTATAACAATGAATGCTAATTTTTAGATAAAGCTATTAAATGTAAATTTTTACTTTCACAAAAATAAAAAATAGAGAAGCATTAAAATGTAAGCACTTCTAGTGAGTTTTATCTTCTTTGCAGTAATAATATGTTATTCTTGTATTTGAAGCATTATTAGAAAGAAAATTATCAATTATTTCAAAAATAATACTGGCTCACAGTATATATAGTTAAAATGAACTTCATTTATTTTCTTTGAATAATGAAGTTGGTATTTTCATGGGAAAAATTTCTAACTGTCCTTGGGGAAAATATTTGTACAATAGCTTAGGTAATCTGGAGCAATATGTCTTCAGAAATTTACATACCTTTCCCTTTCCCCCTAAACTTTCCATTTTCTTTGCATTAGGCTTTGAATTTCTTCCCACTCAACACTAACCATTTTGATAGCTGCTTCTCTACTTTCATAATGAACGACTTAAGTTACAAGATGACTTTCAGGGGCTGGAGAGATGGCCTAGCGGTTAAGAGCACCGACGCTCTTACAGAGGTCCCGGGTTCGATCCCCAGCGCCCACATGGCGGCTAAGAACCGTCTGTAACTCCAATTCCAGGAGAACTCCAGTTCCAGGGGAATCCGAGACCCTCTTCTGACCTCCGCGGCATTGCACGACACGGGTGCACAGACCTGCATGCAGACAATACATTCATACACATACAAAAATAAATAATAAAAAAAAAATTAAAAAAAAAAACAAAAAAACAAAAAACCAAGATGACTTTCAGCTATGGAAAAATTCAAAATCCATTCTTAGCTCAAACACTATGTTAAAAAAACTGAAGACTAGATTTAGTCTATGGTCAGTATTCCTTATTAAATTTATACTTTTCTAAAAACCTGCCCATTTCTTATTTCTTCTGATTATTTAACAATGATCAATTCTATTAATACACTTTTATCAGGATGCTTTGCTAAAAACATCAGATAAAAAACAAGAGTAAGAATTTACACTGAATAATAAATATATTTCATCGAGGTTGAAACTTCAAAAGCTAATGTATTATTTAAAATATTTTTATTATCTATTGGTACAATGGGAGAATCGACCTCAAGAGAACAAAAAATATTCTTTCTTTGTTCCATCTAAAATTAAAATTTTTGGAAAGAAAACCTAAAAGATTCAGATTACTTTAGAATATATATGCAAACAAAATGAGTAAGATGAAGACAGCAGGCAGTGATATAAAGGGAGAAAGAAGAATAGTAAAGTAGGAGGGATTAAATGCAGTGGGGAATGTGAGGGCAGGGCAGAGGAAAGTTAATGGGGAGGGATAATTAATGCTACAGGCCTTTAGAAAGAGCCAAATGGAAACCTACCACTATAGAATCTTCTTATATATACATGTACAATATAAAAGGAAATGAATAGGAGTTAACCACAATAGGGGACATTGTTCCTACCAGACACCATAGTACAGCAAGGAAAAAGCTGAATGCCAGGGATGAACTCCCTCTTTTGAAGCTACTAATCCTGGGTCCCATAAATAGAGCCTCAAACAATACTGGACATTGTTCCTATTCTTGGTTATCCACCATTATTTGATAAGGACCCTATTGCTGAAGACACTACAAGCATGGGTTGTAGACAAATCAAGGAGAAACAAGTCTGGTTACTGACTTCAAAGTTTCATCTCCACTGATTAGCTTTCATAGTGCTGGAAGATGTTATGAATGTTACCGAAGAAAAAATTAATAATTAACTTTACCCTGCATGCTTCAACCGGCCTGGCATGATATGATCTCTGGTGGAATAGTGGTGTGAATATTATCAGAGTAACCAATCACTTTTTAAATGGACTTAAGACCTGAGTCACAAGATAGAACCCATCTCTGACACTGATATCAATCCTAGGAACATGAGGTTAGACAGGACACAGGCCACAGGAAACAGCCTAATACTATTATTCTGCTAAACAGATATAGTATTAAAGAAACCCCTAATGACTGTTTTTTTTAATGCTTTTATTGATGTTTTGTGTATTTCAGAAGAAACAAAGAAGTGAAGAGAAAACCCACAGAGTGGGAGGAAATCTTCACCAGTGATTCATTTGATAGTGTATTAACATCAAGAATAGACTACTCAAAAAACAAAGAAGAAAACAAATGACCTACTCAAAAGATAGAATAAAGAGCTGAACAGAGACTCAAAAGATAGAATAAAGAGCTGAACAGAGACTTCACCAGTGAGGAAGTAGATATGGCTGAGAAACATCTTAAAAAGTGTTCAAAATCATTAATAATTAGGGAAATGCAAATTAAAACCACTCTGAGATATCATCTCACTCTGATACAACTGGCTAAGAGCAAGAACACAAAAGACACCAAATGCTGGGGAGGTTGTAAGGAAAGGGGAACACTCATCCACTGCTGGTAGGAATGTAAACTTGTACAACCATTATGCAAAGCAGTATGGAAAACCCTTGAAAGACTCAAAATGAGCCTACCACCTGACCTAGCCAAACCACTCCTGGGTAAAGATATGTGCACATCAATGTTTATTGCAGTTCTCTTCACAATAGTGAAGAGCTGGAACCAACCCAAATGCCCCTCAACTGATGAGTGGATGACAAAAATGTGGTACATGACTAACTGTTATACCCACATATTAATGCATCTCTCAACTTTCACCAGAGAAGCTTATTTATGCAGCTGATGTTGATAAAAATAGAAACCCCAAACTGGTCAATGTATAGAGAATATGAAAATACAGAGTGAATGCCTTTGAAACATACTGTGCTGGATAGCTTTAGTGTCAACTTGACACACCTGGGTTGAGGGAGCCTCAATTGGGGAATTGGCTCCATTGGACTGGCCTGTGGCCACATCTGTGGAGTACTGTCTTGTTTGTTGGGCAATGTGGGAGGGCCCAGCCCACTATGGGTGGTGCCACCTCTGGGCAGTTTGTTGTGTACCGCGTATAAGGCTGGGCATGGTGCAGGGGAGCAAGCCAGTAGAAAGCATTCTTCCATGGCCTGTGCTCCAGCTTCTGCCTCCAGGTTCCTGCCCTGAGTTCCTGCCTTGGGCTCCCTGAGTGATGAACTGTGACCCAGGAGACGTGAGCTGAATAAACCCTTTCCTCCCCAAGTTGTTGTCGGTCAGAGTGTTTTGTCACAGCAATTGAAGACAAACTACAACAGAAATCTATATAAAATTTCTGGGATTATTGAGGAGGCAGAGGAAAGATGGTAAGTGATAACAAACAACTACAAGGAAAAGGAGTTTTCTAGAAAGCTTAGAAGTTACTCATTTGAACTCATAGCAATGGTGAAAGCATGCATAACTCCCAGGTAAGCTCAAGGCAGACAAAAATTCCAACACAGAAGTGGGAAAACACAGAAGAAAATCCCAGCCCTACCTGAGAAACTAACAGAAGTGATTGTGGTGGAGAAGGGGAGAGTCAGTCTCTTTAAAGGGTGTAACTCTTGGAAGGTTAGCCAGGCTCCAGTAGATGGATCCACAAACCAAAGGACACTTGGGAACACAAATTTGACTCTACTGTCCTTGATATTACACACACACACACACAAGATATATATATATTAGATATGTGATAAGTAAGTACCTATATATTGTATATATTACTCTAACTAATAATATATATAATAAGTAACAAATCTGAAATTGGTGAGGGATATTAAGAGAAGTGCAGATAAGAGAGGGGATCTAGCCAGATGTGGTGGTGCATGCCTTTAATCCCAGCACTCGGGAGGCAGAGGCAGGAGGATCTCTGTGATTTCAAGGCCAACCTGGTCTACATAGTGAGTTGTAGGACAGATGAGTCTACAGGGAGACCCTGTCTCAAAAAAGGCAAGAGAGAGAGAGAGAGAGAGAGAGAGAGAGAGAGAGAGAGAGAATCTAAATATAATAAAAATATATTGTATGCAATTCACAAAAATCCAATTAAAAGAAGAAAAAAATTACATATGCCATGTAGATGGCTAGGGGTTGAGGGATTGGTAGACTTCTAAAAGGGATCCAATGTTAGAGCTTCATTCAGGCTTTACGGGATATACTGTTTTAGTTGTAATTACTCCATTCATTGTAACTACAGACAGCATATAAGCAAATAAGATAGATGTGTTTGAAATAAACTTAGTTGTGGATAAGGACATTTAAATTTCAAATAATTTTCACATGTAAAATAATTTAAATATTTTTCAATCATGTAAAAACATAAATCTCATTCACATATCATAGGTGATGCAAAAAAAGCAACCAGGTAGATTTGGCCTATGGTCAGTTTCTTGACTCCTGTGACAGAATATCATCCTTCTGAATATAGAAATTGTGTCTTCATTTTGTAACTCCTATATCAGGCATGACACAGAAAGGATACATAATTAGTAAAGCTTGAATAAATACATGAATGCATGAGATATGAGTGTACTCTAGGCTTTTATTTGGTTATGAACAAAGTAATACATCAGTATAAAAATCCTTAAGTTCTGATATATCATAAAACTAAAAGTACTGGGCTGGAGAGATAGCTTAGCGGTTAAGAGCACCGACTGCTCTTGCAGAGGACCCGGGTTCGATCCCCAGCACCCACATGGCGGCTAAGAACCGTCTGTAACTCCTATTCCAGGAGAACTCCAGTTCCAGGGGAATCCGAGACCCTCTTCTGACCTCCGCGGCATTGCACGACACGGGTGCACAAACCTACATGCAGACAGTACATTCATACACATACAAAAATAAAAAAAAAAAATTAAAAAAAAAACTAAAAGTACTATGAGTTATTTTTTATTTAATAACTATTAGGCAGTTTAATACTTTGCTTATCATATTATCAAATACTTTAATAACTATATATTCTTTGTTCTAAACATTATTTTGAATTGTGGGTTTTTTTATGTTTATGAGTGTTTTGCCTGCATGTAAGTACACTACTCACATGAAATGGCCAGAGACCAGAATAGGTTCTCAGATCCCCTGGAAATGGAGTTATGGATGGTTGTTAGCTATCATGTGGATGCTGGAAACCAAACCTGGGTCCTCTTCAAGAGCAGGCAGTACTTTTAACCACTGAGCTCTCCAGCTCTACAGAGATTGTAGGTTGTTTAACCTTTTAGTTTGGTCAAGAATTACATGTCCATAAAATGAACTTTAAATTTTTAAGGATAAGAAAAGATTATTTACAAAATAACACCTTTTGGACACATGATTTGAAGAGCTAATCTATATAGCAGGGATTCCTTATGTTCTAAAGAATTGTATAAATCTTAGCATTTTGTAATGCAAATGAATTATCCAACCATCAAATAAGTGATATGTAGCATTTCTTTAAAAAGTGATTTTATATAAAAATTCAAAATCTGAAGAATGGTACTATATTATATGTTTTGGTGGCATGCCACATTTAAAGGAAAGGAGAACTATAGAAGGCATACAACTATCAAATAAATGGTACTCTATGATGGCTGAAAAGTCAAAACACATATACAATGTAGGAAAATAAAATTCTAATACCCTAAGGCTAATAGGCAACAAGATAAACTTTATGAAATTTGGTAATCCATTTTATTTTTCAACAGAATTGGAAAGAAATCCAAGTTGATTAAAGTTCATTTCATTAGAGTTTATATCCACTGGTTACAACTTTGGTTTGTTTTATTTCGTTCATGTTATTTACCATTTTTACTCTTCCCACATTTTCCCTGATACCATAATCATCTTATCAATAATTGCCCTTTGTGTTTGTAGAATAAATTAATTACTGACTGTAAAATATTAGTTCCTTGAGAGAGGAATTGTGCATTGTTTTGTCCTTGTCAAATTAGTTATTGTGTTTTGTGTCAATAAGTTCTAACATTTTTATTATTCAATGTTGTATACACATAAATGTATCTAGTAACAGTTCTCTTCTTCTCCAGGTACAACTATATGACAGACAAGTTAGTTATATACATAATTATATAATTTATGTATAGAATTAAAATTTTAATTTCTATCTGATGCTCAAATGCTATATTTTGAATACTATATGAATTATCCATACTTATGGGCATAAAGAAAATGGCAAGTTAGAAATATTTTAGGTGTTTCTATATTGCTTTTATTGTTTGTTTATTAAAGCCTTAACAGTTTTACAACTTTTGTTACAGCTATTCATGCCATATGTACTTATATGTAAAATAGGAGGTGAATTGAATATATCAAAGATCAACTTGTTAATAATCAAGTAATAGATATTTTTGAAACAAAGATATTAGATACACACATATGTATTTAAGCTCATTAAAAATAATGTTTCACCTAGTTACTATATATAAGACAAGAGTACACCTCTATGATTTCCAAGTTTCTAAAAAACTTAAGAATAAAAGGCTGCTCTGTCAATGAAATGTAAAAATCATAATGATTGAGTCTTATCTAAAACAAGAACTAAAGGAAAAAAGAATCAAATGAAATAGCACAAACTTAATATTTATAATTTATATGAAGATGGAGATCAAACTTGATGTATATAGAAATTAAACAATCTGACCAGAGTGAAGATTTCACGGATATACTCAGAATTAAGAATTATACATATGACTATATTTGTCTATATGGTATATACATTAAATAATACCAACTTAGTAGTTAAAAAGCAACTAATAAAAAAAAGATTTAACCCTGTTAAGTAAACTCATAAAATGCTAGGAACTTAGTGAAAGCTTGCTGCTTCTAATTTTTACATATGTGTATTTTGGGGGAGTACATGTGGGTACAGGTCATGAAAATAGAAAGAGGACCAAAGTAGAATAAGAAATTTTAAGGAAGGAAGATGGAGAGGGTAATAGAAGACAATTGTAGATATGTGATATGAAATTATAAAGGGGATTACTGGTGGCAGGAAATGGGGCAGAGAAGTGGGACAAGCAGATCAACCAAAACAAAGCATGTGTGAAAATGTCACAGAGAAACTTGTTCCATTGTTTGTTTAGACATTGAAAAGAATACTAGGAATGGAAAGATTGCTCAGTGGATAGTACAGTCCCAGCATCCACATCATAACCACTTGTAGCTCCAGCCCCAGGGGATCTGACACCATCTTCTGGACTCTGTGAGCACCTGCACTCATGTGCATATACCCACAGGACAGACACACAGACATACACAGAAAAAAATATATATATAATATATACATATATACTAGAAATGAATGCTTACAGAAAACTTGGAAAGTACATATTTTTTTCTCTCATTTTAAGAAAATTAGACAAGAGTATTTAGTATAACACAAAAATTTATTGAGTTTTTGCTTCTGGTTACTCATTCAGAATTCCTAATACTGGAATCCCCTGAGTGATAAATGTCTTTTGCTATCTGTTATAAATTCCTTTACCTCACAATGAGGATCTCTTTTGCCTCGGGATAGTGCTGATCATTAGAAACACCAAGTTATTACAGGGTAGAAACACTCATTGATTGAATGTGAGTTTAAATTGTATAAAAACTATTGAAAAGTAAGATTCACAATATTCAGGAACTGATGAATGCATTTAGGTGTGGTAAGGGTATTCCACTGGAACAAAGCATGGGTATTCAGTTACTAGTCCCTCCTATATATTGATAGATGCCTTTCTTCCACTTGGCTGTTTCTGAGTTAGATACCTGCAATGAATGAGTTTTATGTCCCGTTCTAGCTAATTATCTTATACTGGCAGGGGGAAGGTTTGGAAAATCCACAAATTTTTATAGAAAAGCAGGATAAAGTGTGTGTAATCTGGGGACCCACGATTTAATAAGGGTGACAGTTTTGTGGTACTGAGCTTTAAACTTGGGCAATCTGACTAACATTAGGTCAGAATTAAACTGAAATGTAATGAGTTAACATTTGGTGTATGAAGAGCTAAAGAACTGAGTAGCATAAAAAAAAAAAAACAACTCCACACATATATCATTGCTGTCAATAAATATAGCCCACACTATTGGTCAGGAGTAGAGACACAATTCAAAGATTAGAATTTTCAGTTTACTATTTTGCCATTAACTTGAAGCTCATATGAAACAAGATACTTGGTAATACAAATTATTTCCTTACAATTAAACATAACACTATTATTTGGTTATGAATGAATTCTAAAATAATTTTTCTGCTTTCTGTGATGTAAAATACATTAAAAATTAAAAAGTATTAAAATATTAAGTCATAATATAAAAACTATGGGTACATAATATAAGCTCGATATCATTTAAATAATATTCAAACTCCAAAAATCAATTGTCTTCACAGATATAGTCAGTTTTCTTAGAAACTAAATAAAATAAAATACAAACACTCTCTGCAGTAGATGTTTTATCTTCCTTTTTCAGTTAGTCTCATACTATAAAAGAAATGTAAAGACTGGCTAAAAGACCACTTTCAGTTAGGAAATAGAAACTATATTGTGTGAGGATGATCTTTTTGTTTACAAGGGTGATGTTAATTTTCCAAAACAACTCTTCCGATTGCTTTAAAAGGAAACCTGACACATTTATAAAATAGAAAAATAGAAAACATTTTCTGACTTAGAGAAAACTGCATTTAGAAAACCAGACAGCAGGTCTTGGAATTTGGAATTTAGTCTACAGATCAGGAACATCCAATACACATGTGTATTTGAAACACTGTAGTATTACTCAAACAGAAGCTCTAGGAGTGTGGCCTAGCAATCTTCATTTTAGCAGCTCTCTTATTCTGATGAAAATGAGTAAGGGCAGCAATTGTTTAATAAATGCAGAGAAAAAGTATCTTGCTAAAATGATATGGCAGTTGATACAACAGGATAGTATACAGATTTGAAAACAGAAGGCATAGCTAACATTGTTAAAATTGAGCCAGAAACACTTCACTTGAAAGAAAAAGGAAGCCATTTCACAAGTGGAAATGCAAGTTTCCATACAATCCCACAATTATAACTTAAATTTATGGCTTCCTAAAAAAAGAAAATAACGGTATTTTCCTTCCATTTACTCTTTATTCTGTCTTCAATTTTTCTTCCTGTGTTGAAGATACTCCTATGGCATGACGTATTTATTATGCTGTTAAGCTTATTATTAATTCTGCATTTAAATGTCTGGATTTAAAATTGTGGAAAATATATCACTTTTTCAAAACAGTAGTGTAAAGTTAGTATAAGTGTTCAAATTTTTATTTTCACTCTTTTTGAGACAGGGTTCCCCTGTAGCCCCAGCTGGCCTGGAACTTACTATGTAGACCAGGGTGGCCTTGAACTGGCAAAAATCCGCCTGCCTCTGCCTCCTGAGTGCTGGGATTAAAGGCATGTGCCACAATGCCCGGCTAGTATAAGTGTTCTATTAGAGTAATCTACTCCATTAGAGAGAAATGACAGGGGCACATCAGGAAAGGGGACTCACACCCAACTTTGCATTGTACGGACAAAGGACACTGTCCCATGTGACATATTCTAACAGTCAAAATTTCCCTATAACCTCCTGAAGTTCAGTTGTTACTGTAGACCACAAAGCAAATGAAGGATTAATTCTAGAACAGTTCAATCTTCATATTCCACAATTTCATAGTAAATCAGAACAAAATCAAAAAACACTTTTCATAATAATTCTGCCAATTTCAAATATTTGTTTTGTTATAACCACAAGTAATTGTTTTGCCTCAAAAAACCCCCCACAAAAATAATATGAAAATAGTAAAAGGAATTGATTCCCTGAATATGAGAAAAGCATGTTCTATCTCACCTCTGGAGTGACATCTCGTGGTGCAAACCCTGTTCCTCCAGTTGTTAATATCAAATTAAGTTCCTTTTCATCACACCAATCAATGAGAGTTTCCTGAAAGAAAACAAAAGTACTCTCAAATACAACAGGATTTGCTTGCTTGCTCAAAACAGTCAAGTTCTTATATACTTCACAGAGAGCAAGGGAACAGGTATTCTTTACATTGCTGAGAAAGAAAAATTTGAGGGACAATTCCTGGAAATGTCTCACCTTGATCAAAATGCAGTGTATTGGGGATATTTATTTTATTCATTAAAGAAAATGATGACACAAGCAAAAAAGCTGAAAAGTAAATGAAAAAGAAATATAGTTTATAAGTTCTGCTTTTAGGTATTCATATGGCATATACAAAGTTGTTTTCAATCACACAAAAACCTTTACTATTACATGTTAATTACACTGTCTTAGTATTTAATAACTATATCAACCTAGCATCTAAACATTCACACTTTAATTTTAAATATAATGAAATAGACTGATACTTTATATATTTTCTGGATTCAAAGAGGTGAAAAATGCTTATATGCTTACAAAGTATAAGGAAGAGACAATTCAAACCAGGTCTGTTGAACTCTCAATGTATATTTTGCTCCCTGTTGAGTAAATATTTTGTACTCAATTTGATTTCAAATTTTATGTTTTTCAATAGTGATTTTACATATATTTCTTAAAAGTATGTAGAATTTAGCTGAGTGTGGTGGTGCACACCTTTAATCCCAGCACTTGCGAGGCAGAGGCAGGTGGATCTCCATGAGTTCAAGACCAGCCTGATCTACAGAGAGAGCTCCAGGCCAGCTAGGACTAAAGGGAGGCCCTGTCTCAAAAAGATAAAAAAAAAAAAAAGTATGTAGAACTTAAATAATGCTTGGGGTCCACTTTTGAAGCACAGTCCAAGTTAGCATTATATTCATTATTCTCTTTTACAGGTGCTAGAATCACAGCTAGGATCTTGCATATGTTAAACTTGAGTTCTACATTATAACTGCAGCCCAAAGCATTAGGACTTTTAAAATCTCACATAATTCTAAAGTACTACCAAATGATTTAGAACTACTAATTCAAAAAGAAAACCTCTATGTTAACTCAGGGGTCAATTTCACAGCTAGCTTTATTAAACAGCACAACTGAAATGTCATATAAGCTAAAACAAAACCATTTGAACTACATTACTCAACTTTTCAGATTCACAGCATGAATAACTGGTCAGACCATACAGTTTTATTTTATTAAATAATGCATAATAGGAGTTTAATTAAGACTATAACTCCTAAACATACATCTGAGTTAACATACAGTTTATTCCTGGAGGACATAATTCTGGTACATATATGACGTTTATATAGGCATATTTTGCAACAATACAATTGGGAGGGAAGAACCACAACAACATAAGGACTGGGTCAAAGAATGGACTGTTATAGTTCAATTCTGCTCAAAACAATAAACCTTTGCAGAGAAAAACTTTAAAAAAAGACTGAGAGAAAGAGGCAGGACATGTATGGCAGAATGCATGAACTAGGGTGGGGTGGGGGGAAGAGAAAAAGGAATGTCTAAATTGAACTGAAAAATGATGTCTGAAATACACAAAACATCAATAAAAGTATTGTAAAAAGAATATAAGTACCTGAGAAATAATATTATGTTGTGCACTGTAGTTGTATGATATGTAGCAGTGTTGAATGGGAACAAAAATTCTAATTATTCTATTATTTTTAGAATTTTATAAAAAATATTAATCACATCACCCTGTTATTAGTTGGATTTAAAGCATAAGGATTCTTCTTTATCCACCAATATAAAATTCAAGAATTTTACGCTCTAAGTAGCCATGCAATTATTGATTTGTTTATTTATTTAAGAAGTGAAAATGTGCCTGGTGTGATGGCGCATGCCATTAATCTTAGACTCAGGAGGCAAAGGAAAGCAGATCTCTGTGAGTTCAAGGCCAGCCTGGACTACAGTGAGTTCCAGGACAGCTGGGGCTATGGGGAGACCCTGTCTCAAAAAGAACAACAACAACAACAACAACAAAAAAGTGAAAATGTGAGACTAAAGACTGTGGTTGGTCTGTCTTGGCATTCTTGTCATCTAGTGATATGGCTCGGTAAATGTATTCTCTGAATATTTTCTTATTAAATAAATGTCTCACATTTTCATTCAGAAGGACCTATAAGCATGTAAGTTTTCTAGAACTCTTATTAAAAGTATTCCTTCTAATCCTGCAACACTATAGAATTTCTGAGTCTTATTTTTCTATCATTAAAAAAACCCAATTATCTCAGCTAGTTACTTATCTTTTTATTTTATTTATTTATTTATTTATTTATTTATTTATTTATTTATTTATTTGTATGAATGTATTGTCTGCATGTAGGTTTGTGCACCCGTGTGGTACAATGCCGCGGAAGTCAGAAGAGGGTGTGGATTCCCCTGGAACTGGAGTTCTCCTGGAATTGGAGTTACAGATAGTTCTCAGCCACCATGTGGGTGCTGGGGATCGAACCCGGGTCCTCTGTAAGAGCAGTTGGCGCTCCTAACTGCTAGGCCATCTCTCCAGCCCCTAGTTACTTATCTTAACAATTTATTTTGATTTATTAATTTATGGTACCTTATTTAGAAAGTAATTTATCTATTATATTTCATGCTGAAAAAAGTCAGTATTTAGCTGCCTCTACTTTATAATCTTTCTTCCTACACTTGTCATCAAACCTAATGACCTGAGCTCAATACCTGGGTGGAAGGAGAACTGACTTTTGAAAGTTGTCCTCTGACCTCCACATATGTACCATGAGATGCACCCCACACACTAGACAGATATAGTAAAAAATATTCCTTTAATAGCTAGTCATGGTAACAATGATTTTTTTTTTAATCCAAGGGCTTTATTTTTCATTTGCAGAAACAATTTCAAAAGTAAAAGTTAGTTACAGAAATATAAAGAAAAATTACATTTCTGCTCAGCTTGAAAAAGAATACACTTTTAGAATAACTTAGATGGAGAAGAAAGTTATAAAGATAATCCAGAAAGTTAATGACCATTTCTCTGAGGCTTATTCCTAACACCTCCCCGCCCCGCTGTCTGAGTAACACATGCTTTTAATCCCAACATAGGCAGGTGAATCTTTGTAAGCCCAGCCTGGTAAACAGTGATTTCTAGGCCACTCAGGTCTACCCAGTTAGACTCTGTCTAAAAAGACAACAAAAACATACCTTAGAAAAAGATAGTTAAACGTATCATAAACCATAATATATAGCTTAAGAAAACAGTTACCTACATCATAGTCATAACCTATTAATGAAATCTAATACTTTCTCTTATTTATAATTTAGAAAGAAAACATCAGGTTTCAGTTGATATACTGCTTCTTTGAGATGTAAATAAAATGTGTATTAGCTTTCAATGATTATTTAAAATTTGTACATAGCTATTTCTTTCATTCACCTGAATGTCCATTCATTCTTTTAGTTCCATAACAAACATAGAAAGAGGTTGAATAATATGCAATCAATTTTTTTTTGTCTTTTTGAGACAGGGTCTCCCTTTATTCCCAGCTGATCTGGAGCTCAGTATATAGACCAGGCAGACCTTGAACTCAAAGATCCAGCTGCCTCTGCCTCACAAGTGCTAGGATTAAAGGTGTGCGCCACCACGCCTGGCACAATAAATTGTTAAGAATGGTTATTTCTAGGTAAATATATCTGGAGTATGTTATATCCTTTATTTCCTTTTCATTATTTAGCATTATTTTATTTCTTTATAATTTACATGTGCTATAAAAAACTAAGTGGAGCTGGGTGTGGTGGCATAAACTTTTAATTCCAGCACTCAGGAGTTAGGGCAATGGATCTCTTATGGTATTGAGGTCTTTTTATTGAGCATTTGTACATCTCACACAATGGTTCCCAATCAAACCCAGTTGCCACCATGCCCCAACCCGCATCAGAACTCATGCACTACATCATCCAAGCTAAGCCCTATCTAGTCAATCTCTTGAACACAGATGTGCTTACATGCAAATTCATCCCCTGGAGTCTAGATAAGGTAGACATCTAGGAAGGCATACTCTTCCTCACCAAGCAGTATTCAGTCTCTTGCAGTTCTTAGTCCAGGGCCAGTCTTTCAGCCATTTCTCTTTCTCCACTCTGAGACCTTGTCTTAGTTGATGCCAGCATTAGTTCACAAGTGAAAGCTACTGCTTCCCTAAGTTCATGCAACAGACCTGGCTCTAACAGTCTTTCTGCCCCTTCTTTCACAATTAAATGTCATGTGCCTTTTTTCCTAGGTAATTTCTTGATTTTTAAATTACTTATCTTCATAGAAAGATTTCTATTTCAGTTAGTGACAGGTTTATCTGCAGTAATATCTATTACCGGACTAGAAATATCTTTCACTTTGCCTTTTTTCTTTAATATAATTCTAATCCCTTTAAGGACTGTTACAAAATATTTTCCTACAAACCTTTAAAATAAATTTACTAGAGAACTATTAGTAAAATTTCTAAATATTTATTAATTCAGTTGAGGATTTCATTAGGTTCTCCAAAAGGAAATGTAAAACTTTTATTTAAAAGCCAGGCGAATGCCTTTAATCCCAGCACTCGGGAGGGAGAGGTAGGCGGATCTCTGTGAGTTCAAGGCCAGCCTGGTCTACGGAGCGAGCTCCAGGCCACCTGGCACTAAAAGGGAGACCCTGTCTCAAAGTACTCAAAATACCAAAAAGCCCAAACTTTTATTTAAATTAATTTTAACTGATACATATAAACTATACATATTAACAGGGCACCATGTCATGCTTTGCTACATATATGTAGTCTGTAATGTTAAATTATGTTAAAATTTGTCTCTTCAAGCATTTAACATTGCTTTCTTCTTCTTTTTTTATTGAGGTTTTGTGCATTTCATATAATATTTCTTAATCAAATTTAGATCCATCCCCCCGTTTTGCTACCCAGCCTGCCAGAGAGCATGCATTCTGCCACACATATCTTTTATATTTTCTCAGTCTTTTTTGAACTTTTTGAGGCAGAAGTTTATTGTTTTAGGCAGAAGTTTACTGTTTCAGTCAGTTCTTTGACCCACTCTTTTTTGTTGTTTTTGTTGTTCCTTCTAATTTGTATCACTCCAAAATATGGAAATACATACATGGCATAAATATTCCAAAATTATGACAGCTGAAAATAAACTATAGGTCAATTCTAAACATTTTGACAGTAGAGTTGCAGTGAGGTAATGGAAAAAAAAGTATTGCTTTACATTCCTATGTTACATAGCAAGTTGATGAGTAACATCAGGTATTATATTTACCAAAAAAACAAAAAGGAAAAAAAAAAAAGGAATTACTCAGTTTGTCTTATAAAGAGAGATTTGGTGCGAGGATCCACAAATGAGGGACACCATACCTTGTTTGTTTTTCTGGGACTGTGGTACTTCACTTAGCATAATGGCTTCTAGTTCCATCCATTTACCTGCAAAGTTCATGATGTCATCTTTTTTTTTTTTTTAACACTGCATAGAATTCCATTGTGTAGATGAACCACACTTTCTTTAAACATTCAAAAATCTTTCCTCAAGCTTTCTGAAAATACAGTGCATTAATACCATCTACAGTGACTCTAAGGTGCATCAGAACAGTACAACTTCTCACTCCTATCAAATGACTTCTTAATACTTATTGATCAGCTTCCCCTCTCCTTCCCTTTCTCCTAAGCTCTCCAGCTTCATGTAACCCTTTTTGTACTTCAACTTCTATGAAGTCACTAATCTAACCTATATATAAGCAAGATAAGTTGATACATGTCTGACATATCTTAACACATAATACTGATTTTCACTTCTATTCATATTTTCAGAACTGAGAGAACTGAATTTTTTAAATGAACTAATACTAGACCATTGTATATACATACTATTTTACATTATACATTCATCAGGTGATAGACACTCCATTTGCTTCCATTTTGTGGCTACTATGAGTAGTGCTGCATGAACAAGGGAGTGCACATGTCTCTGAGACACTGAGTTCACTGGGATATATAATCACTGATGGTACTGTAGAGCATATGGTAGTTTGACTCTTTTTTGATAATGCAAACATGTATAGCCACAAGGGAAACAATGGGCATATCAATAGTTGCCAGACTGTCATTGTTTTTGGGTGACATGATCTTACTTAGAGAAACTATGAAGACTCCCCTAAAGGTAAGAATTTTGGTAGATATATATACCTACCAAAAAGAATTTTTGCTCCTTCAAATGTTTAAGTGTTTCCTTTATGTCTTCAATATTTTTCTGGCCATACATTTAAGTTTTTAATTCATTTAAGCTATATTTTTAACTACTGAGAGACAGAAGTCTATTTTCATATTTCTGCACATGGCCATCCAAATTTCTAAGCATGCTTTATATATGATCTTAGCTCCCTTGTTGAAAATCAGTCAGCTGGATAATGTGTGTGTATGCCGCCAGATAGGGGTACTGGGTATCCCAATAGCTCTCCACCTTATTTTCCAAGATAGAAAGGATATTTTAAGAATATGCTTCCAATCCAAACATGGGATACCTCTCCATTTCTGTGTGTATGTCCTCTTCAATGTTTCATTGTTTTCATGTTGAAGTTTTCTTTTTAAGTTAATTCCTAAATATTTTAATAGGTCTTATAAATGAGGTTGGTTTTTAGTTTCTGTTTCAGTTAGTTTTCTAATGATATATAACAATAACACTGATTTTTGAATCATGGAACTTTGCTGAGTTATTTTAGGAATTCTTACCTTTAGGGGAGTCTTCATTGTTTCTCTAAGTAAGATCATGTCACCCAAAAACAATGACAGTCTGGCAACTATTGGTATGCCCACTGTTTCCCTTGTGGCTAGCACTTCCACTACTATGTTGAAAAAAAGTAGAGAAAATAGGAGTCCCCCCCTCTCCACTCTCACCTTACTACCCACCTGGACTTCATGTCTTCTATTATTGTCATTTTTTTAAAGGCCTATTCAGTCTAGTCTGTATTTCTCAAATGCAGTTGGATATGAGTCTATCCCTTGGTATCTGGTCAGCCTACCAGGGATCACACAGGTAAGGAAAACGAAGTCTCCTTCCCAGCCTTCATCAAATCCAATAGATCTTCAGCTAGGCATGATGCTTCTTGTAGTTTGGATTTTTTGCAAAATCACATCTAAATATGCAAGAAGTGCTCTTAAACACTGAGTCATCTCTCCAGCCCTCCTGTCCTTTTCTTACAAAGCCATTTATTCCACTGTCATAATGGCAGAAAAACCCTTTGGAGAAATCTCTTTGAGAGGATGGGAATCTCTGGTCTGGATGAAGACCTTAGCTTGCCAGATTTTTCAGGTCCATTACTTGGTCATGACCCCACCCCCTAGAAGTGTTGGTTCCACCTTAAATCATGCTAAAGAGATAGGCTAGTGCATTAATGAGATGGTGAATTTTTCCTGCAGGGAATCCCAGCTAACTAAGGCAATGCTCCTGGATTGGGCCACAAACATATGGCTTAAGTTTGCATGCTTTTCTGAATTTTTTGGAAAAGCAGAATCTCTCCTTTTCTTCTTTATATCTCTTTTCTACCCACTAACATTTTGGGCTATCCCAAAATCTCAGATTTTTTTACTTTTTCTCTGAAGCTCCTTTCCTCGGAAAGCCATCTGGTGCTAGTCTGCTTTGTATCTAAGCCATGTGCTCCAAGCCAGTATGACATTATGGATTTTTTCACCTTCTAACCTCCATTATCCCTCTCAGGGCAGCTGGTGAGATTCACAGCTTTTTCTACCCTGAGAATTTTTCCTTAAATTCTAATAAAATTGTCCTAAAGCTTCCATTTGAGTCCATTCTTAAATCTATTTATAAATGAGAATAAGAACCAAAAGGGGCCCCCATCTGTCCATGTACTGCCATGATGAGGATTTCACATTCATCACCTCATCTGATCCTAATTACCTCCCCCAAATCCCATCTTCAAATACAAGCATATGAGTTTGGATATTAAGTTTGTAGGATATGAATTCTGGGATACACATAAGAGAAACTGCTGCATCATGTGACAATTGCATGTTAACTTTTTGAGGAACCACTAAACTGCTGCCCATACTGGCTACACTATTTTGTTTTGTTTTGTTTTTTTGTCAGATTTTAATAGGGTGTAAATTCATCCATATCCTTATCAATGTGTTTTCATTTTCTTTGTATGGCAGCCACCCTAATCTACATAAAATGATACTTTAATTTGGTTTCCACTGTATTTTTCTAATGATACTGATCATCATGTTATTATGGGCTTTTTATTTATCTTCTCTGAAGAAATATCAACTCAAGCCCTTTTGATACTGAATTGATTTTTTATTAACATTTAATGAATTCTTTGAGAATTTCATACAATGTATTTTTATCATAGTTACTCCCCAAATTTCTTCCCAATCTCCTTCCAGATCCACACTCACCTTTCTACCCCCCTCAAACTTTGTATCATTACTGCTATTCACAGGGTTCAGAGCAAGGTAAGGCTATTGATTAATACACCTTGCAACCCAAACACCTTCTCCCCAGCCCAAGAAGCCTGCATAGCACCTTCCAATACTGTGAAAGGTAGCCAGCAGAGCAGACAGTAACAACTTCATTTCTCCATTTCCTGTGACCTGTGTGTGTGTGGCATCTTCAGCAATAGGATCTTGCCATCAAGCTCTGGTGAGCAAAGAAGAGCAATGACAGTAGTCTATAATATTGTTTTGGGGTCTCTGGGAGACCAACAATATGAGGGTCAGTATCCCACATCTGTACTACGCTATTTGACAAACTATGGCTTCTGGGATATGTATAATCTTCTGTATAGGGTAACTCCAATTCAACTTCTTTATATGAATATGTATGTATATTTAAGAACCTTCTAATATAGTAGGTTTCAAGGTAGCTTTTCTTGGTAATTTTCTATTTAAAAATATTTTACTTACTTATTTTTAAAATTTTATGTGTAAGCATGTATTGCATGTATATAACTGCATGTATATAAGTGCACCCATGTTGTGCAATGCCTGTGGAAGACAGGAGATCAGATCCTCTGGAACTGGCATTATGAACAGTTGTTAGCTGCCATGTGGGTGATAAGAATTGAACCTGGGTCCTGTCCAAGAACAATCAATGCTCTTAACTGCTGAGATATCTCTCCAGCCCCCATGTGGCTTTTTCAAACATCTCTACTGGGTTGTTCTTTACAGCTGAGTTTTAAGGGTTATCTATACAGTTTAGATACGAATGCCTCATCACACAGATAAACTGCAAATATTCCTTTCTATTCTGTAAGTTAGTCTTTTACATTTATTAAAAGTTTGCTATACAGCACAAAGTACAACTTATCTGGTATAACTTAGGAGTTATTATTTCATATTCCATACTTTCGCAATCATATTACAAAACCATTGCTAAATCTAAAGTCATGATGATTTCCTTGATAATTTCAATTTGTACTCACTTCTTCTGACAAGTTGATTACAGTGTACACTAATTTAAATGTCTTTAACCTTTTAGACTTGGAGTTCATTCACAAGAATACACAGGATTCATATATCTCACAAAGTTTGGTATAGTTTTAATGATTACATCATTAAACATATTTTCTGTCCTTTTACTTCCACAAAATCCTATCATTTGAATTTCATGTTTCAGTCATTTTATTTTTCTCTTAAAATTTTGACTTGTTTTTATTAAAATTTTGTGAATTTCATACACTTTTATTTTATGTGCATGAGTGTTTTCCCTTTATGTACATAAAAGTACCTGTGTCATGCCCACAGAGGTCAGAACAGGACATAGGCTTTTCTAGATCTGGAGTCACAGCACAGGGGGTCTTAGCCAGTCCCGGGCCGCGGGACTGGCTGGATGGAGGAGGGTCAGGTGCGTCCGCCTGCCCGTTTCCCAGCCTCCCTGTTCCAGGAGACAGTCAGAAGCAGCAGGGAGCCAAGTCAAGCAAGGTCTCATTTATTGTGGGCAACACAGCAGTTATAAAGGCAAAAACCACAAAGAGGTTTCCATGGTGCCAAACGGGTAGCCAATGGTCTCAAAGGGCCCAGGCAGCACACAGGCTATATGTAATGATTACTCCACAGAACTTAATGGGAGACAGGCACTGATTGCGAGCTGTCCATGAGTAGGGAAGTGCCTCTGAGCCTATCAAAACTCCCCTCTTTCTTCCTCCCCTCTTCAGTTCATGGTAATAGTGACCATTATAGTTACAGTGGTTTACATAACTCTTATGCTGAAGTTATTCGGTAGGCAGGGGACAGTCAGTGAGACTTGAGCCAGGCTTAGAAATTTCCAACAGGCCACACTTTTGGAGAGCCTGTAAGGCCCAACACAGACCATTGTTAACTACCATGTGGGTGATGGGTTCTCTGAAAGAGCTACCAGTGCTCTTAATTGTTGAACCATCTCTCCAGCTCTACTCATTTTATTTTTTATTTCATAATTTCTGGTTGTTTTCTTAAAATTTTTCTTTTTTTTTTTAAACATTTTTAAAATTTTATTTATTTATTTATATGTATGAGTGTACTGTCTGCATGCAGGTTTGTGCACCCATGTCGTGCAATGCCGTGGAGGTCAGAAGAGGGTCTTGGATTCCCCTGGAACTGGAGTTCTCCTGGAATTGGAGTTACAGACGGTTTTCAACTGCCATGTGGGTGCTGGGGATCGAACCCGGGTCCCCTGAAAGAGCAGTCAGTGCTCTTAACCACTAAGCTATCTCTCCAGCCCAAAATTCTTATTTCTTTATAGATATCTTTTTCCTTATTTTCTTTAGTACCCTGCCACCAACTTGAGTTTAGGTATGCATAGGCTAGCACTTCCATCCAGCTCCTCCCAGAGGCACAAGTGAGAGTCATGGGACCTCCCTGGCCATGCCCATGGATTGCGATGTGAAGATGCAAAGGTCTGGGATTGGACCCTGGGATGGTGAGGTCACACTGCCTAAAAAATCCATTCAATCTGAATAAAGTCGCTCTCTGTATTTAGATTGATACCCTACCATTCATCCCTGTGTTGTGCTTCTCATGTGCGTGCTTCCTGCTTGGCCTGGCACACCCTGGAAATAAGACTCCTACAATGAGAACTCTCTCGAGGTAATCCAAGACACAGATCTTAAAAGAACTATCATAGACATACTCAAAGAACTCAAATCAAGGAATACAAAGAACACTCAGGGGCTGGAGAGATGGCCTAAAGGTTAAGAGCGCCGACCGCTCTTACAAAGGACCCGGGTTTGATCCCCAGCACCCACATGGTGGCCGAGAACCGTCTGAAACTCCAATTCCAGGAGAACTCCAGTTCCAGGGGAATCCGACACCCTCTTCTGACCTCCGCGGCATTGCACAACACGGGTGCACAGACTTGCATGCAGACAGTACATTCATACACATACAGAAACAAATAAAAAATTAAAAAAAAATTAAAAAAAGAACACTCAGACAAATGAATCAAAGAACTAGAGGAAAAGAATGGCAAACACTGGAAGGAAGTGGAAATAGTGAAGAAATATCAGGCTGAAATGAAAAAGGAAATTGAACACTTATCCAGTAAACAGGAAAGGATGGGAGAAAGAAAGCTTCAATAACAGAATGGATGAAGCAGAAAACAGAATATCAAGATTGGAAGATAACAGGGAAGAACTGGAGTTCCCAAGCAAAGATTATGAAAAATTAAAGAAAAAAAACAAAAGACTGGAATAATCAGGAAATGTGGGACACCATGAAAAGACCAAACCTCCACATTATAGAGGAAGGAGAATCCCATGATAACTGTATAGAACAGATATTCAGAGTAATAGAATAAAATTTCCCCAAATTGAAAAAAGACATACCCATACAAATACAAGAAGCACATAGAACATCAAATAGACCAGACCAGAAAAGAAATTCCCCACACCATATCATAGATAAAATGCTAGATGCTAAAAAAAAAAAAAAAAAAAAAAAGACAGAATGCTGAAAACCTGAAGAGAAAAACAAGTTACATATAAAGGGAAACCCCAAACACTTCAGAATTACAGATGACTTTTCAATGCAAACAATGAAAGCCAGAAGAGCCTGGAACAAAGTATTCCCAGTAATAAATGACTATAGATGGCAATCCAGGTTACTTTACCCAGCAAAAATGTCAATTATAGTTGAAAGAGAAAGAAAAATCTTTCATGACATAAACAAGCTGAAAGAATACATTTCCAGGGCTGGAGAGATGGCCTAGCGTTTAAGAGCGCCGACCGCTCTTACAGAGGACCCGGCTTCAATCCCCAGCACCCACATGGCGGCCAAGAACCGTCTGAAACTCCAATTCCAGGAGAACTCCAGTTCCAGGGGAATCCGACACCCTCTTCTGACCTCCGCGGCATTGCACCACACGGGTGCACAGACCTGCATGCAGACAGTACATTCATACACATACATAAATAAATAAAATAAAAAAATTTAAAAAAAGAATACATTTCCAAAAAAACAGCCGTTTAGAAAATATTGTAAGCAATTCACAGGACAGAGGAAAGGAATAACTAGGCTCAAGCAGCAAGAGAGAGCATATTTAATGAAAGTATTACTGTGGAAAACAAACCTAGATCAAAAATGCAAATGGAAAATAATTTGAAGGGAAGCAATATAAATCTCTCAAAAATAACCTTAAATATTAATGGTCTGAACTCGCCAATCAAGAGATACAGACTGGGAACACAGATTAAGAAATTAAACCCATGTTTTTGTTGTCTACTAGAAACCCATGTGACATTCAAGGACCATCTTAAGGTGAAACGATGGTGTGGTGGTTTGAATGAGCATGTCCCCCATAGGCTTCAAGTATTCAGACATTTTGTCCCCAGCTGGTGGCGCTGTTTTGGGAGAGCTTAGAAGGTGTAGCCATGCTGGAGGAAGTACATGACTGGGAGTGGGCTTAGAGAGTTCAACAAGTCTTGCTGGTCTCCAGTTCCTCCCTCCCTCCCTCCTTCCCTCCCTCTCTCCCTCCTTCCCTCCCTTTCCTGTATTCATTGGAAGATATGAAACTCACCTTTCTCCTCCAGCTCCTGCCACCATGCCTCCCCACCAAAATGAACTCTAATTCCCTGGAACCATCAATTGTAAGTTCAAATAACTCTTCCTCTTATAAGTTCCCTTGGTCATGGTATCATAGCAAAAGGAAAGTGACTAATACAGATGGAAAGAAATATTACAAGCAAATGGTACCAAAAAGCAAGCATGAGTTGCTATTCTAATATCAGACAAAATAGACTTCAAATTAAAACTAGTCAGAAGAGATGAACAGGATCAATAAATTCTTATCAAGGGAACAATTAACAATGAAGATTTCACAAATATATACAAACCAAACTCTGGTGCACTGAACTTCATAAATTCTGCAGGACTTCAAGGCACAGATTAATCCCAACACATTAATAGTGGGAGGCTTCAATACCCCACTGAGCCCACTGGACAGGTGAACAGACAAAGAATAAACAGAGAGACATGTAAACTGAACAAATGGACCTAACAGATATCTACTGAATATTCCACCCAAACACCAAAGAATATACTTTCTACTCAGTACCCCATGGGACATTCTACAAAACTGACGATAAACTGGGACATGGAGCAAAACTCAGGAAATCCAAAAAAAAAAAACAAACAAAAAAACAAAACTGACATATTTTCATGCATCCTATCAGAACACAGTGCAATAAAGCTTAATATCAACACTAGAAAGAGCCCTTTAGCTACAAGAACACATGGAGTGTTATGGAGACTAAACAACACACTCCTGAATAATGAATGGGTCAAAGGAGAAATAAAGAAATAAAAGCATTCCTGGCACTAAATGAAAGGGACGATAAAACACAACAAAACTATGGGACACTTTAAAGGCAGTCCTAAGAGGGAAGTTTATAGCCCTAAGTGGCTATATTAAAGAAAACAAAAAGAGCACAAATAACCTAACACTGCAACTAAAACACCAGTCAGGCAACAACAAATGAATCATAACTTGACAGACAGGAAGAAATAACAAAAATCAGAGCAGAAATCAATGAAATAGAAACGAATAATACAATACCAAAAAAAAAAAATCAATGAATCCAAGAGCTGGTTCTTTGAAAGGATAAACAAGAAAGATCTTTAGCACACATTACCAAAAGAAGGAAAGAACAACTCCAAATTGACAAAATTAAGAGAGGAAAGGGAAACATCACAATAGATAGCAAGAAGAATCAGACAATCATACAGGAATATTGTAAAAAACAAAACTCTACTAAAGGAGGAAATTGAAACACTGATAAAAATTCTCCCAACTATAAAAAGCCAAGGCAGAGATGGATTTAAGACAGAATTCTATACTACATTTAAAGACCTACAGCCACTATTACTCAAATTATACAAGAGGATAGAAACAGAGGGGAGTCTCCCAAATTCCTTTTATAAAGCCAGCATCATTAATAGCAAAACTAGGCAAAGACACAACCAGAAAAGAAAACTATAGACCCATTTCATTAATGAACATAGATGCAAAATTTCTCAACAAAATACATGCAAACTGCATATGGGCTCACATCAGAAAGATGATAGAACATGAACAACTTGGATTCGTACCAGAGATGCAAGGATGGCTCAACATTTGTAAATCAATAAACATCAAAAAGCACATAAATGGGCTGAAAGAAAAAACCACAGTTACCTCAATGTATGTGGAAAAGGCCTTCAACAAAATCCAACATGCATTCATGTTTAAAGTCCTAGAAGGAATTGGACTGAAGGGAACATTCCTCAACATAATTAAATTCATATACAACAGACCCACAGCCAACATTATCCTAAATGGGGAAAAATTAGAAGTGTTCCCATTAAAGTCAGGAACTAAGAAGGCTGTCCCTTAACCCCAATCCTTTTAATTATAGTGCTTGTAATGCTCATGAGAGCAATAAGGCAAGAAAAGAAAATTAAAGGAGTATTAATTGGAAAAGAGGAGGTAAAATTATCCCTTTTTGCAGATGACATGATAATTTATCTAACGGTTGCCAGAAAATCCACCAGAAAAATTCTCAATATGATTAACAGTTTCATTAAAGTGGCAGGATAAAAAATTAACCTAGAAAAATCAGTAGCCTTTCATTATAGTAAGAACAAGCAACTGGAGAATGAATACAAGGAGACTTTCCCATTGACAATAGCCTCCAAAAAAATAAAATATCTAGGAACAAACCTGATTAAATCTCTATAATTAAAATTTTCTCTTATGCCATGTTTTACTTCTACCTGATGTCCCCTCTCTGTCTCCAGAAATTTCTTCATTACTCAGTTTTCTTGGTAAGCAATTTTCCTTCCCTTAATCCTAAAAAGTAATTTTCAAAGATTCCAGAGCTGTTGACTTGGATTCTGGTCAATTCTGGCTGTTTCCTTTCATGGGCTGACAGTTTGTTCAGGAGTAACCTTTTGATCCTACTAATGAAACACAAGCAATTAGATATATAGGTATTTAAGCAGCACTAATAGTTATGGTAGGTTACTTTGGCATAGACACATATGTTTGGATGATATGTTAATCCATGAATTACATTTTTACCCCCTGATAAATATGACAGGGTCTTACTGTGGCTTATAACATCTCCTAACCTGTAGAGGATGTAGGCTTGTGGCATCAGCCATGGGTTATTCCTCCAAGGAGAGAGCCAATAGCCAATTAGATTTGGGATATACAGGCACATGGCTGCCTCTGCTGCACAGTATTTCCAGGCAGGTGAGGTGTAGCTGGTGCTGACGGTGGAGTCTTGCTTGACTCAGGGAGACCCATATTTGCTTTATTGGTTTAGTGGCCTTTGGTAACACTCTCTGGCATTCCAGAGGCCATCTGTACACTTGCATGTGTGGTCTCAATACATCCCTCCCATGTTAACGTCAGGTCTTCGGCAGCAGGGTCTTATTGCCTCTCCTCCTGTAGGTATCCCAACTTAGAGGCAAGGAGCCCTTACCTTTTGTGGGGCCTTGGATCCCCTGGCCAACATCCACCTGGTAGAACAATCCATTGCTGATGTCAGAGCTCCTGTATTAATATATTTTGCCTGAGTGCATAGCCCTAGGACTTTAGTATTATATTTGGTTCTGAACAGAGAGTAATCCCTTCCACAGTTCCCATGTCTAGTAGTCAATTAAAGAAAGCAGTTTTACCGGTTTTATAAGAGATTACCTCTACAATAGTTGTCTCCAATTTACAGTTGGGGAGCGACCTCATCATTGTCATATTTCTCCTTGTTCTATGGGTGGGAAGGCAAGGAAGTCTCTCATATCAGAACCTTTGTGGCACCTAGAAGGTAAGTTTCATTAGGACTCATTATAACTAGTTGTTACATGTAGGATCCACAGAGGGGTTCGATGTTTATGGCAATCTGAGGCTTTTCTTCCTTTGAATGTTCAGACGGGTCAGCCTTTCCGTTGNAAAAATAAAAAAAACACAAAGATTCCAGAAAAAAAATAACATTATTCAGCTTTATTGGAGAACAAACTCAAGTTGTTTAATGTATAATTGTGTTAAAATAGTGGAACTCTGCAATAAACTCTTACACAAGCTGGATTTGGGCAAAGGTCAGACCTGGAGTGTTCTGCAGGAAGTAAGCCATACTGTCCCCTGTCTCTCCTACTTTCTCAAGCTCAGTGGCAAACGGCATTGGACTGACACATAAAGTACTTATGATGAGCAGGATGAAGGAACTAAACCAGCAATGTATGCTTTTCTGTACATATTTGCTGTCTCTGCCTATCCTGTGTTCTTCCAGATACAACTTCCTTCTTCCTTCTCCCAAGAGTGACAGGCTTATTTGTTATTGGATGACCTTAATAAGCATCCAGTTGAGCATCCAGAGTCTTTCCAATTATGGAACTATAAATCCTGCAAAACCACCAGATGAACATTTCTCCCTTCTGCCTGAGAAGTGGGAAGTTTTTGCTACTAAGGACTGGAAGGGAATTAATAAAAAAATGTGCATTCTTAGAAGTCAACTTGAAATTTAACCTAATAATGTAATGAATTTCTTCCTTTTCACAAAAAATATGAGTGTGTTTACTTAAAATTGACATTACAAATTGATAAGCATTAGTGTTTGGAGACTGTCAGCTTGAAGTTATTTTCACTTAGTCATTTGCTACCTTCTGTTTGCATCGAGATTCATCTGAAAATGAGAACAGTGATACTTCTTACCCTAGAGTTGATTGAAAGATTAAACTATGCAGTGTTTATAGGTGTTTAATACACTGCCTACAATAGAGTAATCTTTGAATACTCACCATTTTTATTACTTTTGTTTTTTGGTATAATTATCAAATGCCTATTTTTCAAGATTGTAGTGTGATGTATTGGATACTTATGTCCTCTTTCCCAGTAAATATAAGTGATAAATATAAACTAGCTACAAGTAGAGTTTATTGGCCAATAAGAATCCAAAGAAAGTATTTTTCATAGTTAATGTACTGCTAAATTACATGACAAAATAAACCTCAACTTTAACAAATAAAAAAAAAAAGAAAATTTTAAACCACTGGAGAAGGAAACTGAAGAAGATACGAGAAGATGGAAGGACCTCCTATGTTCACGGCTTGGAAGAATTAATATAGTAAAATTAAATTAAATTAATATAGTAAAATTAAATTAAATTAAAATCCCCATGAGATTATTTAGAAAAAAAATCCTAAAGTTCATATGGAAAAATAAAAGACCCCAGATAACCAAGGCAACCATGAGCAAAATGAGCAATGCAGGGGGGATTACTATACCAGACTTCAAATTATATTACAGGGCTATAGTCAGAAAAACAGCCTGGAATTGGCAAACAAACAGACCCATACATCAATGGAACAAAAAAAAGATCCAAACTTGAGCACATCCAGTTTCACCCACCTCATATTTGACAAGGTGGCCAAGAAGACTCAATGGAGGAAAGACAGTATCTTCAGCAAACAGTACTGGGAAAACTGGATCACCACTTGTAGAAGAATAAAATTAAACCCCTAACTCTCACCCTATGTAAAAATCAACTCCAAGTGGATCAAAGACCTCAATGTGAAATGTGAAATTGAAAATTATAGAAGAAAATGTTGACAGTAACCGACAAGACAAAGGCATAGGAAAAGACTTTCTAAATCAGACAGCACCTGCCCAAAAAATAAGATCAAGAATTGACAAGTGGGACCTTATTAAACTTAAGAGCTTCTGTATAGCAAAAGAAACAAAAGAAGATAAGAGAAAACCCACAGAGTGAGAGGAAACCTGCACCATTGATATATCTGACAGAGCATTAACATCCAGAGTATATGAAGTACTCAAAATACAAAGGAGGAAGAAAACAAATGACTCACTCAAAAGATGGAGCAAAGAGATGAAAAGAGACTTCACAAATGAAGAAGTAAAGATGTCTGAGAAACATCTGAGAAAGTGTTTGACATTGCTAATAATTAAGGAGATGCAAATTAAAACCACCTTAAGATTTCATCTTACCCTGGTAAGACTGGCTAAGATTAGGAAAAGAAAGGACACCAAATGCTGGAGAGGTTGTGTGGAAAGGGAAACACTCATCCACTGCTGATAGAAATACAAACTCCTGCAATCCCCATGAAAAGAAGCAATATGGAGAATACAAAAAAAAAAAATCCTCAAATTAAACCTACCACCTGACCCCTGGCCCAGTCATACCACTCCTGGGTATATACCTGTGCCAGAGAAACATGCAAAAATTATGTTTATTGCAGCTTTCTTCACAATAGTGAAGAGGTGGAAGCAACCCAAGTATCCCTCAACCAATGAGTGGATAAGGAAAATGTGGTACATCTACACAATGGAGCTCTATGTAGCAGTAAAGAAAGACAACATCATGAACTTTGCAGGTAAATGGATGGAACTAGAAGACATTATTCTAAGTGAAGTAACACAGTCCAAGAAAAACAAAGAAAGAATGGTATCCCTCATTTGTGGATGCTAACACCAAATCCCTAGTTGCAAAGCGAACTAAGCAACATTAATGTTATATTAATTTTTATCTAAAAGCAAATGTACTGTTAAAATGTGAAACTCTGTTTTAGGACTTAGTAAAAGTAAATATGTGTATATTAAACAACACTGGTTTAAAGGCTGATAAAAACGATAATGCATCTGAGTTAATTGGTGATATAAATTGCTGTTGTCCATATTAGCTTTAATTAAAAACTGTATAACAAATACTTTGGGATTGGCATAAACAAATGTTCTCTATAAT
Organism: Rhizomys pruinosus; assembly: GCA_009823505.1. NCBI lineage: Eukaryota > Metazoa > Chordata > Mammalia > Rodentia > Spalacidae > Rhizomys > Rhizomys pruinosus. The sequence continues at coordinate 1,985,123 of VZQC01001310.1, forward strand.
TGTGCTGTCATATAGTATCACCTTGTAGCAATCTCTTTCACCTATAGGATGATTTAATTTAAAAATTAAGTTTGTTTCCCAAGTTAATCACAGTAACCCAAAACAGCATGGGTGAATTTGATGAAATCTGTGCCTTGATTCCACTGGTATGTATAATATAACTGCTTTTTTGAGACTCATGGGTCAAAACCAAAAACCTGAAATAAAAAAAGGGGGATACAGATAGATATAAAAATTTTTGTCAAAAAACCTTGCAATCCAAATATTAAAACTAACTACGGGAAAGGATTTGTATGTTCCAACAGGCCAGAGTATCACCAACTTAATGGCTGAGAAAGAAAATAAAGCTTTGCAGTGAGTAGGATGTACCAGAAAGTGCCAGCAGAAGAACTGACTCCTCTGGGCATTGAAGGGAAGAAAAGCCTCAGATTGCTGCAGACATCAAGCCCCTCTGTGGATCCTACTAGTGACAACTATTTTTAATGAGTCCTAATGAAGCTTACTTTCTAGGTGCCGCAAAGGTTTTAATACGAGAGACTTTCTTAACTCTCTCCCCATAGAATAAGGAGAAATATGATGATGATGAGGTCGTTCTCCAGCTGTAGATTGGAGCCACCTGTTATGGAGGTATTCTCTTGTAAAATCGGTAAAACTGCCTTCTTTAATTGACTAATGGACATAGAAACTGTGAAAAGGATTATTCGCTATTCAGAACCAAATATAATGCTAAAGTCTCTTTAAGCTATGCACTTAAGCAAAATATATTAATACAGGAGCTCTGACATCAACAATGGATTATTCTACCAAGGAGGTGTTGGCCAGGAGATCCAAGCCCCCACAAAAGGTAAAGGCTCCTTGCCTCCAAACTGGGATATCTGCAGGAAGAGAGGCGATAAGGCCCTGCTGTTGAAGACCTGATGTAAACATGGGAAAGATGTATGGAGACCGCACTTGCAAGTATACCAGATCGGTCTCTGGGATCCAGAGATGTTACCAAAGGGCACTAAACCATAAAGCAATATAGGTCCTCCTGAGTCAAGCAGACTCCTCCTCAGCACTCAGCTACACCTCGCTGCTGGAAATACTGTGCAGCAGTGGCACCTATGCCTGTATATCTCAAATCTAATTGGCTATGCTCTCTCCTTGGAGGAATAACACCCGGCTGATGCCACAAGCTTACTTCCTCTAGTGGTTAGGAGATGTTATAAGCCACAGAAAGACCCTGTCATATTTTACAGAAAATATTGTAATTCATGGATTAACATACCATTCAAACATCTGTGTCTATACCAAAGTAACCTACCATAACAGCATTGTTTAAATACCTATATATCTAATTGCATGTGCTTCATTAGTAGGATCGAAAGGCTATATATTATACTGTTTAATACATATATATATAATTGCGAGTGCTTCATAGTGAGATCGAAAGGTTATTCTTGGACAAGCTGTCAGCCCATGAAAGGAAACAGCCAGAATTGACTAGAGACCAAGACAACAGTCTAGAGAAAGTAGACGTTTTTGTTTCTCATCCATACCTGTGCCCCTTTTCTAAGCCTAGGGAACAATCTGCAGAAGAGGGGGTAAGGTAGATGTAAGGGCTGCGATTGGGGGCTGTTGGTGAAACTACAACAATATAGACTGGACACTCATTTGATCAACTTGATTGAACATACAAGCGCCCCCCCCCCCCCTGTGGATGGTGGGTCCCATGAGCTGTGTGGGTTTGGGCACAACTGCTTGCAAACTGGTTTTCATGAAGGATGCTTGTACTCAAAACAAAATCAAAAAAAAAAAAAAAACAAAACAAAAAAACAGAAAGATGCAGAAAAGTTACGGCAGAATGCATGATCTGGGATGGGTAGGGGTGGGGTGGGGGGAAGGGAAAGGGATATATGCCTGAACTGAATTGGAAAATGATGTATGAAATACACAAAGCATCAATAAAAAAAATGTGAAATACTTAATGGGTTCTAGAATTAACTGACAACTTATTTTCAGACTTTCTAATTTTGGTATATGGTTGGAGGTTATGTATGCCTATCTTAAGAGTAATATAAAATTAAAGGAAAAATGTGAATTCCTAAACATGTTTTGGAATTAATTTATACTTTATTCTTAGATGTCATAATTTTGACATATATATGCATATTTTGAACCAATACAAATTGGAGGGAACAACAACAACATAAGGACTGGGTCAAAGAATTGAATGAAACAGTAAACTTCTGCCCAAAACAATAAACCTCTGCATAGAAAAACTTTTAAAAAACTGAGAAAAAGGTGCAAGATATCTATGTCAGAATGCATGAACTAGGGTGGGGTGGGGGGCATGGAAGGGGAAATGAGTGTAAATTGGATTGAAAAAGGTATGAAATGCACAAGACATCAATAAAAAACAAAAAAAAAATCAGAGTGGAAATCAATGAAATAGAAAAAAAGCAAACAATATAATGAATAGACAGACCTCTAGCCCAGTTGAACAAAAGAAATAAAGAGCAACTCCAAACCAATAAAATTAGAGATGAAAAGGAAACATCACAACAGCTAATGAAAAGATCCAGAAAATCATATGGGAATACTTTAAAAGCCTACAATCTACTAAATTTAAAAACAGAAAAGAAATGTATGAAAATCTGAAATCATGGAAATCAACAAACCTTAACCAAGAAGAGATTGGCAGCTTAAGCAGACCTATAATATATAAGAACATTGAAACTGTAATAAAAAAACCCTCCCAACTAAAAAAAACCCAGACACAGATGGATTTGCAACAAAATTGTATAAGGCATTTAAAGAGACCTACAACCATTATTACTCAGATTATGCAAAAGGATAGAAATAGAGGGATCTCCCAAATTCCTTCTATGAAGGCAGCATCACTCTAATACCAAAACTAGACAAAAATACAACCAAAAGAGAAAACTATGGATTCATTTCATTGATGAACATAGATGCAAAAATTCTCAACAAAATACTTGCAAACCACATACAGGCACACATGAAACAGATCATCCAGCATGACCAATTCAGATTCATACCAGTGATGCAGGGATGGTTCAACATGTGTAAATAAATAAATGTCATAAAGCACACAAAAGGTCTGAAGGACAAAAAACACATGGTCATCTCAATGGATGTGGAAAAGGCCTTTGACAAAATTCAATATGCCTTCATGTTTAAAGTTCTACATTGAACTGGACTGGGGGGAACATTTCTCAACATGATTAAAGCCATATACGACAAACACACAGACAACATTATTCTAAATGAGGAAAAATTAGAAGCATTTCCTTTAAAGTCAGGAACCCAGCAAGGCTGCCCCATCTCTACTCCCTTTCAATACAATGAATGAAACACTCCTTGAGCAATAAGAAAAGGAAATTAAAGGAGCACTAATTGAAAAAGAGGAGGGGAAACTATCCACTTTTATAGATGATGAGATAGTTTACCTAAGGGACGACAAAAACTCCAGCAGAAAATTCCTAGAAATGATTAATAGTTTAAGTAAAGTGGTAGGTTACAAATAACAAACAATTGGAGAAGGAATACAAGGAGACCTTCCCATTAAATAAAGCCTCAAAAAAATAAAATATCGGGGCTGGAAAGATGGCCTAGCAGTTAAGAGTGCCGACCGCTCTTACAGAGGACCCGGGTTCGATCCGCAGCACCCACATGGCGGCCGAGAACCGTCTGAAACTCCAATTCCAGGAGAACTCTAGTTCCAGGGGAATCCGACACCCTCTTCTGACCTCCGCGGCATTGCACTACACGGGTGCGCACACTTGCAAGCAGACAGTACATTCATACACATACAGAAATAAAAAAAAAAAGAAATAAATAAAAAAATTAAAAAATTAAAAAAAAAAAAAAGAAAAATAAAATATCGAGCTGGTGGTGCCGGGTTTGGTGCCTCTGTGTCGTTGTGCGGGCGGGACCCTGAAGTACAGGAGCCCGGAAGTCACTCCAGACAGGTAGATTTTAGGGTAGATTGACTCCTGGTTGCTGGAAAAGGGTCTCAACTCTGAACCCTTGTACCGGCCTGGGGGGGGGGGGGGGGCTGTCTGGGCAGAGCCGCCTTCGACCTCTGCAGCCTTGGTGCAGGTTCGGTCTGCCATGTGTCTTTGTGTGGGCGGGCCCCTGAAGCACAGGAGCCCGAAGTTGCTCCAGACAGGTACTGGGGTGTGGGCTAAGTCAAGCATACCCGCCCCAACTGGCATTGATGAGAGAGTATCTAAGTGGACTATTTTGGAGAACCTTCAGAACAGGAAGGGAAGGGTGATTAGATTTCCATATCCAATATATAAACAAAATTGAAAGCCTGAAACCCAGACAAGTCGACTCACTAAATATCCATAAACAAGGAGGAGAAAGAAAAAAAAAGCATGAAGAATGGAGGCAAAGCAAAACCAGCTGCTACACAGTGAAAAGACATTTGTGATTTGAATCACAAAAGGAAACCCACTGCCAAGGACACAATGAAGGGACAACATGGGAAAAGTGCAGGATAATCCAGCACAGGGCTCTACCAAACCTGTAGGAGATGCCTACAAGGATCCCCCTGGAGGTGACCCAAGGAACAGATCTTAGAAGAATAATTGCAGCACCTATGCAGGAGAAATTAAAGAAAATAAAGAAGAATTCGGAACTAAAAGAGAGAATGAAAAACTCAAAAAGGACAGGGATCAAGAAAGAAGAGATGAAAGTGCAATGGTATGAGAAATTAAAACAAAGAAAGAAATAAAAAGAAAATAGAAAAAAAAACAAACTCCAAAAGGACAAGTAGAAACACTGAAAAAAAGAAGCCAACCAATGAAGTAAGGACACCAAGAAGCGAAATTGAGAAGCTCACAGAGGAAATGGAAATACTAAAGACAAAAACAAGGAGGAAATGAAAAAGGAATTGAAACACTCATCTCAATCAAGAAGAAAGGAAAGGAAAAAGCCTCAGAAGTAGAATGGAGGAAGCAGAACAAAGAATATCAGATCTGGAAGATTTATAACACAGAGCAACTAAACTACAAAGCTCAAATAAAGAATATGAAAAATTTAAAAAGACACCAAAAGTGGAACAACCAGGATAAATATGGGACACTATGAAAAGATCAAACCTTGCATGATAGGAATACAGAAGGAGAAGAATCTCAAGAGAATAGTTATTAATCAGATCTTCAACAGAATAATAGATGAAAATTCCCCAAACTTAAAAGTAGACAAACCCTACAAATACAAGACACACATAGGAAACCAAATGACAAGATCAAAAAGAAACTCCCACACCAATCATAGTTAAATGTAGACGCTCAAAACAAAAGAAAAAAAAAAAAAAAAAAAAAAAAAGAAAAAAAAAAAAAAAAAAAAAAAAAAAAAAAACCCATCAGAATTACAATGGGATCTCGGTGCAAAACCATGAAAGCAAGAAGAAACATGGAGTGAAAACATTCCAGTGTTAAAGACTATGGAAACAACCCAGTTACATACCCAAAAATGTCAAATATATACAAAAATGTAAATAGTGAAGGAGAAAGAAAAAAAGCTTCCATGACATAAAAAGATGATAGACTACATGTATGGAAAACCAAACTCTTCATAAACTACTTGAAGAAATTCAAAGGAAAGAAAATAAATGCAAACAAAGCAAAAAAAAAAAAAAAGAAAACTAATAAAACATAACTATAGGAGTAGAATCAAAGACCAAAAGTCCAAATGGATAATATAAGGTGAAAGGAAGCAACATCCATCTTTCAATTATAACCTTAAATATTAATGGGCTAAACTCCCCAATCAAAAGGCATAGACTGGGAGAATGGATTAGGAAACAAAACCCATCTATATGCTGTCTACAAGAAACCCATCTCAATTTCAAGGATAGGTACCAACTTAAGATGAAGGGATGGAAGAAATTATTCCAAGCAAATGGTACCAAAAAGAAAGCAGGTGTTGCTATTCTAATATCAGACAAAATAGACTTCAAAGCAAAAGAAATCAAAAGAGACAAAAAGAGCCATTACATCTTTATTAAAGGAACAATCATGAATATATGCACACCAAACATCAGTGAACCAAACTTTATAAAGACAATTCTTCAGGATCTCAAGGCACAGATTAACCCCAGCACGCTAATAGTAAGGGAATTCAATACCCCACTAAGTCCTTTAGAGAGATCAACAGGACAAATGATAAACAGAGAGACATCTGAACTAAATGATACAATACTCCAAATGGACCTCACAGACATCTATCGAATATTTCACCCAAACACAAGAGAACACACTTTCTACTCAGCACCTCATGGAACATTCTGCGAAATGGACCATATACTGGGACACAGGAAAAAACTCAACAAACACAAAAAGATTGAAATAATCTCATGCATTCTATCAGACCACAGTGCAATAAAAATATCAACACCTGGATAAACCCTACAACCTACAAGAACACATGGAGACTAAACAACACTCTCGTGAATAAAGAATGGGTCAAGGAAGAAATAAAGAAAGAAATAAAAACATTCCTGGAACTGAATGACAATGATAATACAACACAGCAAAACCTATGGAACACTTTAAAAACAGTCCTAAGAGGGAAGTTTATAGCTCTAAGTGCCCACATTAAAAAAACAGAAAGAGCACAAGTGAATGATCTAACACTGCAGCTAAAAATACTTGAGACAACAACAAATGAAACCCAAATGCAGCTGACAAGAAGAAATAACAAAAATCAGAGCAGAGATCAATGAAATAGAAACAAGGAAAACCATACAAAAAAAACATCAATGAATCCAAAAGTTGGTTCTTTGAGAGAATAAACAAGATAGACAGACCTCTAGCCCAGTTAACCAAAAGAAAGAAGGAACAACTCAAATCAATAGAATCTGTGATGAAAGGGGAAACATCACAACAGAAAATGAAAAGATCCAGACAATCATAAGGGAATACTTCAAAAACCTATACTCTACTAAGTTTGAAAACCTAGAAGAAATGGACGAATATCTGAAATCCTGGGAATCACCAAAGCTCAACCAAGAAGAGATCGACAGCTTAAATAGAACAATAATACATGAAGAAATTGAAGATGTAATAAGTAGCCTCCCAACCAAAAAATGCCCAGGCCCAGATGGTTTCACAGCAGAATTCTATAAAATATTTCAAAAACACAACCATTACTACTCAAGTTGTTTAGAAGGATACAAATGGAGGGAGTTCTCCAAGATTCTTTCTATGAAGCCAGCATCATGCTATTACCAAAACCAGGTAAACATATAACCAAAAAGGAGAACTATAGACCCATCTCCTTACTGACCAGAGATGCCAAAATTCTAAACAGGATACAACAAATTGCATACAGACTCACATCAAGAAGATCATCCATCATGACCAAGTTGGATTTATACCAGAGATACAGGGATGGTTCAACATATGAAAATGAATAAATATCATCAAGCATATAAATGGACTGAAAGACAAAAACCACACTATCATCTCAATTGATGTAGAGAAAGCCTTTGACAAAATCCAGCATCCCTTCATGTTTAAAGTCCTAGAGGGAATTGGACTGGAGGGATCATTCCTCAATATAATCAAAGCCATATACAGGAAACCCACAACCAGTATCATCCTAAATGGGGAAATGACAGAAGAATTCCCCTTAAAGGTAGGAACTCGGCAAGGCTGCTCTCTGTCACCACTCCCTTTCAATATAGTGCTTGAAACACTTGCTAGGGCAATAAGGCAAGAAAAGGAAATTAAAGGAGTTCTAAGTGGAAAAGAGGAAGTCAAGCTTGCTGATGATATGACTGTCTACTTAAGGGATGCTAAGAACTCCACCAGAAAACTCCAGAAACACCAGAAAATGATTAAGTACTTCAGTAAAATGGCAGGATACAAAATAAATCTAGAAAAATCAGTAGCCTTCCTTTATACAAACAACAAGCAACTGAAGAAGGAATACAATGAGACTTTCCCACTTACAATAGCCTCAAAAACAATAAAATACCTAGGAACAAACCTAACCAAAGACACCACGGATCTCTACAACAAAAATTTTAAATCCCTGAAGAAGGAAATTGAGGAAGATATCAGAAGATGGACAAACCTCCCATGCTCATGGATTGGGAAAATAAATATAGTAAAAATGTCCATCCTACCAAAACTTGTGTACAGATTTAATGCAATCCCAATCAAAATCCCCAAGAGCTTCTTCACAGTCTTGGAAAAAAAAATCCTCAATTTCATTTGGAAAAAACAAAAGACCCTGAATAGCCAAAGCAACCCTGAGCGAAAAGAGCAATACAGGGGGTATCTCTATACTAGACATCAAACTACACTACAGGGCTATAGTCATAAAAACAGCTTGATACTGGCACAAAAACAAACCAGTTGACCAATGGAATAAAACTGAAGATCCAAATCTGAGCACATTCAACTTCGGCCACCTCATATTTGACAAGGGGGCCAAGAAGACACATTGGAGGAAAGACAGCATCTTCAGCAAGTGGTGTTGGCAAAACTGGATCACCACCTGTAGAAGAATGAAATTAAACCCCTACCTCTCACCTTGTACAAAGGTCAACTCCAGATGGACCAAAGACCTCAACGTGAAACCCCAAACTCTGGAGGTGATAGAAGAGAAGCTTGGCAGCAGACTACAAGACATAGGTGTAGGAAAAGACTTCCTAAATCAGACAGCAGCTGCACAAGAAATAAGATCGACAATTGACAAATGGGACCTCATTAAACTCAAAAGCTTCTGTACATCAAAGGAAGCAATAAAGGAAGTGAGGAGAAGACCCACAGAGTGGGAGGAAACCTTCACAGCAGATACATCTGACAAAGCATTAATTTCCAGAGTATACAAGCTACTCAAAAAACAAAGAAGAAAGAAAACAAATGAATCATTCAAAAGATGGAGCAAAGATCTGAATAGAGACTTCACAGAGGAGGAGTTAGAGATGGCCGAGAAACATCTTAAGAAGTGTTCAACATCTCTGATAATTAAGGAAATGCAAATTAAAACCACTCTGAGATATCACCTTACTCCAATAAGACTGGCTAGGATCAGGAACACGAATGATACCAAGTGCTGGAGAGGTTGTGGGGAAAGGGGAACACTCATCCATTGCTGGTGGGAATGTAAACTTGTACAGCCACTATGGAAAGCAGTGTGGAGAACCCTTAGAAGACTCAAAATGAGCCTTCCATTTGACCCAGTCATACCACTCCTGGGTATATACACACAAGACACATCTTACTGCAGAAATACATGCACAGCTATATTCATTGCAGCTCTGTTCACAATAGCAAAAAGCTGGAACCAACCTAAATGCCCCTCAACTGACGAGTGGATAGAGAAAATGTGGTACATGTACACAATGGAGTTCTGTGCAGCAGTAAAGAAAACATCATGAACTTTGCAGGTAAATGGATGGAGCTAGAATATATTATATTAAGTGAAGTAAAATGGTCCCAGAAAAACAAACAACGAATGGTATCCCTCATCTGTGGAAGCTAGCCCCAATAACCCAGTTGTAAACATTTGTGGAGAGGGATGCATATTAAAAGAACAACAACAGACTGTATCAGAAAACTGACTGAAATGGTGAATCGGGAGGGGTTGGAGGGGCGGGGGAAGGTTGGAGGGGCGGGAGATGGACACGGGTGTATATTCCATTAATGTATATTTAATTGACGTGAGTATCCAATTTTGCCCAGACTCTGTCTACAGGTTACATGGTGTTTTAGGACTTAGTAAAAGTAAACATGTGTATATTAAACAACATTGGTTTAAAGGTTCTGATAAAAACAGTAATGCATCTGAGTTAATTGGAAATATAAACTGCTGTCCACATTTGTTTTACTTAAAATCTGTACAACAATAACTTTGGGATTGGCACATACAAAAGATCTCTATAATTTTTCCGTTGTACAGTATCATCTTGTAGCATTCTCTTGTACCTATAGCATGATTTAACTTAAGGAATTAAGTTTGCTTCCCAAGTTAACGACATACAGTCATCCAAAACAGCTTGGGTGAATTTGATGAAATCTGCACATTGATTAATGCCTATAGGTATGTGTACTACAACTGCTTTTTTGAGACTCATGGGTCAAAAAACAAAAACCTAAAATAAAAACGGGGGGGAGATACAGATATATATGAAACCTTTTTGTCAAAAACTTTGCAATTAAAATCTTAAAACTATGGGAAAAGATTTGTATGTTCCCACAGGTCAAAATGTCACCAACTTAACAACTGAGAAACAAAAGATACAGCTTTGCATTGTGTAGGATGTACAAGGAAGTGCCAGCAGAAAGGATGGCCCGTATGAACATTGAAATGAAGAAAGGCCTCGGATTGCTGCAAACATCAAACCCCTCTGTGGAACCTACTTGTACCAACTATTTATAATGAGTCCTAATGAAACCTTCTAGATGCCGCAAAGGTTTTAATACGAGAGACTTTCTTACCTCCCCCCCCCAATAGAACAAGGAGAAATATGATGATGATGATGAGGTCATTCTCTAACTGTAAATTGGAGCCAACTGTTATTGAGGTAATCTCTTATAAAACTGGTAAAACTGCCATCTTTAATTGACTAATAGACATAGGAACCGTGAAAAGGAGTATTCTCTATTCAGAACCAAATATAATACTAAAGACTTCTGAAGCTGTGCATTTAAGCAAAATATATTAATACAGGAGACCTCTGATATCAGCAATGGATTATTCTGCCAAGGAGATGTTGGCCAGGAGATCCAAGTCCCCCCCAAAAGGTAAAGGCTTCTTGCCTGTAAACTGGGATACCTGCAAGAAGAGAGGCGGTAAGGCCCTGCTGTCAAAGACCTGATGTAAGCATGGGAAAGATGTATTGAGATCGCACTTGCAAGTGTACAGTTGGTCTCTTCAATACCAGAGAGTGTTACCAAAGGCCACTAAACCAATAAAGCAAATATAGGTCTCCTTGAGTCAAGAAAGACTCCGTCAGCACCAGCTACACCTCACCTGCCTGGAAATACTGTGCAGCAGTGGCAGCCATATGCAAATATATCCCAAATCTAATTGCTATTACCTCTCTGCTTGGAGGAATAACCCACGGCTGATGCCCCAAGGTTACATCCTCTAGTGGTTAGGAGATGATATAAGTCACAGTAAGACCCTGTCATATTTTACAGAAAAAACGTAATTCATGGATTAACATACCATCCAAACATCTGTGTCTATACCAAACTAACCTATCAATTAGTACTGTTTAAATACCTATATATCTAATTGCTTGTGCTTCGTTAGTAGGCTTGAAAGGTTATTTGTGGACAAACTGTCAGCCCACGAAAGGAAACATCCAGAATTCACCAGAGTCCAAAACAGACAGCTCCAGAGAAAGTAAACTGTTTTGCCTCTCGTCACCTGTGCCTCTTTTCTAAGCCTAGGGAACAATCTGCAGAAGAGGGGGCATGGTAGAATGTAAGGGCTGTGATTGGGGTGAATGGTGAAACTACAGCAATATTGACTGGACACTTATTTGATCAACTTGATTGTACATACAAGTACCCCCACCTGGATGGTGGGACCCTTGGGCTGTGTGGGTTGGGGCACAACAGCTTGCAAGTTGGTGTTACATGAAGGATGCTTGTACTCATAAATTATTACTTACTACGTAATGTAGGAATGTAAACTAGTGTGTTTTTTTACCTGCATACAACTGTTAAATGTGAATCCCTAAACATGTTTTGGAATTATCCTATAGTTTATTTATAGATATCATAATTTGGGTATATGTGTGGCATGTATAAATGCATATTTTGGAATGATGCAAATTGAAAGAAACAACAACAAAAGACTGGATCAAATAACTGATCTCTTTAAAAAGAACTCATCTCTTTAAAACATTTATCTGAAAATCTATTCAAACCGAAAGGGTGTATCTCTTGAAATATCATCTATATGGATTCCAAGTAGGCCACAGGACTATATACTGTTTTGGAATGTCCTCAGAAGGCTCTACTATTGAACAGGGAACAGCGTAAAAACCCTAGAGTTTGACTTTCGAATGGAAGTAAAGACAGGAACAGAAGAAATAATTTAATCTTAATCTTCTTTTCTTGTGATTTGAAGTCTCCTCCTCCTCCTCTGCTTCCTTGGAAGCATCTTTGACATCCAAAGCCTCCTGACCTCTGCCACCAAATCTGTTTCTTCCTCCTCTGTATCCACCTTAGCCTCCAAAACTTCCTCTGCTTCTACCAAGATCACCACAGCCACCTATGCACTTAGGCTTAGCCCAATCCAAGGTACCTCTGTTTCTATCAATGTCACCATCTTCCACAGCCTCCTTGGCAGGACCCAATTTACTAATTACCACAGCCTCCTCTGGAGGACCCAATTTACTAATCAGTGACTATTCTTGCAGGAACGGAGCCCTCAAATGATTCTCCTAATGTCTCTTCAGTGGTATCCTCAGACAGGACTGTGACCAACAGAGTTTGGGATGGCTGACTTTTGGCATTAGGTTATCCCCTGGGTCCTTGAAACTCCAGTTTGATTGTTCTGCCCTCAATTTCCATTTTATTTCAGGAGTTTAAAGCTTCTTTAGCTTAAAATGAACCAAATCCTATAAATGCATACCTTTTGGATTTGCCATTTAGGTTCTGCAGCACTTGGATAAAAGTTGCCTTCTCAAACGCTTCCCAAAGTTTCTTCTGCTGCACTATAAGAAAGGTTACTTAAAAACCAAAATTTTTGATTCACTATTCTAAGTGCAATTCTTTCCAGCTCTCTCCTGCCTTTGACCTTTCTCTCCAGTATAGTATAGTGAAATAGATTACCCATCAATTTCTGGGTCCCACTCCCCCCACTTTTCTTCAACGTTTTTCTCCCCATCTGCTTCTGTCTTAAGTTCAATATAAGCAATCCCTTTACTCTTCCCATCCTGGCTAACCAATCTCATCTCCATGACATCTTCAAACACTTCTTTTAATGAACCCTCAGTGACACTGAAAGAGAGGTTTTGGCCCAAAATTTTCGTGAAGCTTGAAATTTCTTACTGTTTCTTCCTTTTGGTTTTTCTAGATTCTTAACCGCTTATCAGATTCTTATGTTGCCGCCGCCGCCGCCGCCGCCGCCGCCTCCTCCTCCTCCTCCTCCTCCTCCTCCTCCTCCTCCTCCTCTTCTTCTTCTTCTTCTTCTTCTTCTTCTTCTTCTTCTTCTTTCTGCCCATCTGTTTTAGCATAAACAGTACAGAAGCCATTGGAATAATGATCTTTCACATGGGCTCTTAAAGCACTGTCACGGGATTCTCTCCACGACTTCAACCCGCCATCTACATCCTCTGGCTGGGGGTCACTTGCTTCTTTCCATAAGGAAATTTTGTTTATTGGATCTAAAATCTGCTATTACCCAGGTCACCATGCTCTGTGATTAAGACCTGGTCTTCATATCATTCTACCTTGATGGGTGTGAACTGTTCCATGTTATACTGGGCAAATGCATGTGCTGCTCCTTCCCTGAGGAGATTGTCATTATTAAATAGTAGCTGAACAGCACTGAAAACTTCAAAAAAAAAAAAAAAAAAGTCAGAAGATGACAGCAGTGGAGAGGAGGTTGTCATCCCTCAGAAAGAAGACAAGAAGGCTACCCCAATCCCAGAAAACAAAGTGGTGGTTTCACAAACAAAAAAATGTTGCAGTTGCCACAGCTGCTAAGAAGGCAGCTGTCAACCCAGGCAAAAAGACAATTATACCAACCAAAGCTATTGCAATACCTGGCAATAAGGGAACCACACAAGCAAAAGCATTAGTAGCATTAGTAGCAACCGCAGCCAAAGGGGCAAAGAATGGTAAGAATGCCTAGAAGTTAGACAGTGATGAGGAGGAAGTGGATGAAGATGATAGTGATGAGGAGGAGGATGAAGATGACAAGAAGGAATTGGAGCCTGCAGTTATGAAACCAGCCAAAGCAGCAAAAAAAAAAGGGCCACTGCTACTGTCTCAGGATGAGGAGGATAAACATGATGAGAAAGAAGAGGAGAGGGAGGAGGAGGAGGAGGAGGAGGAGGAGGAGGAGGAGGAGGAGGAGGAGGAGGCGGCGGCGGCGGCGGCGGCGGCGGCAACATAAGAATCTGATAAGCGGTTAAGAATCTAGAAAAACCAAAAGGAAGAAACAGTAAGAAATTTCAAGCTTCACGAAAATTTTGGGCCAAAACCTCTCTTTCAGTGTCACTGAGGGTTCATTAAAAGAAGTGTTTGAAGATGTCATGGAGATGAGATTGGTGTAGCCAGGATGGGAAGAGTAAAGGGATTGCTTATATTGAACTTAAGACAGAAGCAGATGGGGAGAAAAACGTTGAAGAAAAGTGGGGGGAGTGGGACCCAGAAATTGATGGGTAATCTATTTCACTATACTATACTGGAGAGAAAGGTCAAAGGCAGGAGAGAGCTGGAAAGAATTGCACTTAGAATAGTGAATCAAAAATTTTGGTTTTTAAGTAACCTTTCTTATAGTGCAGCAGAAGAAACTTTGGGAAGCGTTTGAGAAGGCAACTTTTATCCAAGTGCTGCAGAACCTAAATGGCAAATCCAAAAGGTATGCATTTATAGGATTTGGTTCATTTTAAGCTAAAGAAGCTTTAAACTCCTGAAATAAAATGGAAATTGAGGGCAGAACAATCAAACTGGAGTTTCAAGGACCCAGGGGATAACCTAATGCCAAAAGTCAGCCATCCCAAACTCTGTTGGTCACAGTCCTGTCTGAGGATACCACTGAAGAGACATTAGGAGAATCATTTGAGGGCTCCGTTCCTGCAAGAATAGTCACTGATTAGTAAATTGGGTCCTCCAGAGGAGGCTGTGGTAATTAGTAAATTGGGTCCTGCCAAGGAGGCTGTGGAAGATGGTGACATTGATAGAAACAGAGGTACCTTGGATTGGGCTAAGCCTAAGTGCATAGGTGGCTGTGGTGATCTTGGTAGAAGCAGAGGAAGTTTTGGAGGCTAAGGTGGATACAGAGGAGGAAGAAACAGATTTGGTGGCAGAGGTCAGGAGGCTTTGGATGTCAAAGATGCTTCCAAGGAAGCAGAGGAGGAGGAGGAGACTTCAAATCACAAGAAAAGAAGATTAAGATTAAATTATTTCTTCTGTTCCTGTCTTTACTTCCATTCGAAAGTCAAACCTAGGGTTTTTACGCTGTTCCCTGTCAATAGTAGAGCCTTCTGAGGACATTCCAAAACAGTATATAGTCCTGTGGCCTACTTGGAATCCATATAGATGATATTTCAAGAGATACACCCTTTCGGTTTGAATAGATTTTCAGATAAATGTTTTAAAGAGATGAGTTCTTTTTAAAGAGATCAGTATTTGATCCAGTCTTTTGTTGTTGTTTTCTTCAATTGCATCATTCCAAAATATGCATTTATACATGCCACAACATATACCCAAATTATGATATCTATAAAAACTATAGGAATAATCCAAAACATGTTTAGGGATTCACATTTAACAGTTGTATGCAGGTAAAAAAACACACTAGTTTACATTCCTACATTACGTATAAGTAATAATTTATGAGTACAAGCATCCTTCATGTAACACCAACTTGCAAGCTGTTTTGCCCCAAACCACACACCCAAGGGTCCCACCATCCAGGTGGGGGCTTGTATGTACAATCAAGTTGATCAAATAAGTGTCCAGTAAATATTGCTGTAGTTTCACCATTCCCCCCATCACAGCCCTTACATTCTACCATGCCCCCTCTTCTGCAGATTGTTCCCTAGGCTTAGAAAAGAGGCACAGGTGACGAGAGGCAAAACAGTTTACTTTCTCGGAGCTGTCTGTTTTGGACTCTGGTGAATTCTGGATGTTCCTTTCGTGGGCTGACAGTTTGTCCACAAATAACCTTTCAAGCCTACAACGAAGCACAAGCAATTAGATATATAGGTATTTAAACAGTACTAATTGATAGGTTAGTTTTTGGTATAACACAGAGTGTTTGGATGGTATGTTAATCCATGAATTACGTTTTTTCTGTAAAATATGACAGGGTCTTACTGTGACTTATATCATCTCTAACCACTAGAGGATGTAACCTTGGGGCATCAGCCGTGGGTTATTCCTCCACAGCAGAGGTAATAGCAATTAGATTTGGGATTTATTTGCATATGGCTGCCACTGCTGCACAGTATTTCCAGGCAGGTGAGGTGTAGCTGGTGCTGACGGAGTCTTTCGTTGACTCAAGGAGACCTATATTTGCTTTATTGGTTTAGTGGCCTTTGGTAACACTCTCTGGTATTGAAGAGACCAACTGTAACACTTGCAAGTGCATCTCAATACATCTTTCCCATGCTTACATCAGGTCTTGACAGCAGGGCTTACCGCCTCTCTCTTGCAGGTATCCCAGTTTACAGGCAAGAAGCCTTTACCTTTTGGGGGGGAACTTGGATCTCCTGGCAACATCTCCTTGGCAGAATAATCCATTGCTGATATCAGAGGTCTCCTGTATTAATATATTTGCTTAAATGCACAGTTCAGAAGTCTTTAGTATTATATTGGTTCTGAAGAGAGAATACATCCTTTTCACAGCGGTTCCTATGTCTTATTAGTCAATTAAAGATGGCAGTTTTACCAGTTTTATAAGAGATTACCTCAATAACAGTGGCTCAATTTACAGTTAGAGAATGACCTCATCATCATCACATTTCTCCTTGTTCTATTGGGGGGGGAGGTAAGAAAGTCTCTCGTATAAAACTTTGCGGCACCTAGAAGGTTTCATTAGGACTCATTATAAATAGTTGGTACAAGTAGGTTCCACAGAGGGGTTTGATGTTTGCAGCATCCGAGGCCTTTCTTCATTTCAATGTTCATACGGGCCATCCTTCTGCTGGCACTTCCTTGTACATCCTAACACAATGCAAAGCTGTATCTTTTGTTTCTCATTGTTAAGTTGGTGACATTTTGACCTGGGAACATACAAATCTTTTCCCATAGTTTTAAGATTTTAATTGCAANATGCTCATGACCTATGTTAATGAGCATGGGAAAACTTGAGTGCTCAGAGTCTTCTGGGTGGATGGTGAAAAGGCCATGCACTCTGGAAAATTATTCAGCAATTCAGTCCTGGGTATATGGCAAAAGAATGAAAAACAGGTGGGCTGGGCTAGAGCAGCCAAGATGGCCAACTTGAGAATCAGGTATCAGATGAGGAGAAGGTATGCATAGCTGCTAAATTTATTACCCATTCACCCCCAGGGGAGTTTGTTTTTTTTGGCCTTTTTGAGACAGGGTCTTCCTGTAGCCCCAGATGTCCTGGAACTCACTCTCACTTTGTAGATCAGGGTGGCTTTGAACTCACCGAGATCTGCCTGTTGAGATTACAGGCATGTGTCACCATGCCCGGCTTGTCATCTTCTGACATTTCTTCATCTTCATTGTCTTCTTCCATGGAGGAGTCCATTTTCTTGGACTCTGATTTTCACTGGCCTTTGTGAGCTTCACCATGAAGTAGGCTTATGCTGACCAGAAGTGTGGAGTATGAAACATACAAATGAGCCTAGAGGAACCCAAGTAATGTTGATGGTGGCCATGGGCACTGAAGACAGTGGGGAATATATAACCACCTACAGCTAGCATTGGAGGCAAAAGACTCAAAATTATCTCTGCTTCACAATTTTAAAAGCTTTTGTCATATATAAGTAATCTGCTAGCATTTTAATTCCTTGAACAGGAATTTTTGTTTGAATGGTCTTTTATTTATGTTTTTCATATCTTTCCTTTTTTATTTTTTTGAGTGTCACTAACTCTATTCTTTGGACCTCTTTTAGACATCATTCCATCTTTTCTCAAACAAAATCCTTGATTCATTCTCTTCTAGCAAATGGATGCTACTAAATTTTAGTAGCATCCATTTTAGCTTTAACAACTTTCTCAAGACTGACTTGCTTTCTGTCTTATTCTACCTTCTACCACAGATTATTTTCATACAGTACATAATGAAGATGCTAATAAAATTTAGGGCTGTATCTTGACTCCAATGTGAAGAAGGTCTCAGAAATTTGTTTGGGAACTCAGAGAATGGTTCTTCAGTGGTTTCTACACAATAGCAATTATGAGTTACACAAAAAACACTATGGGAACCCAGAAATTTCTACCATATTCCTACTTGCTTCCCTCTTTCACATGAGTAATAATTCTTTTTAAAAGTTAATAAACATTGTAATGTCTGCTAGTGCCAGTTTTGTATAATGTCACAGAATTAGCTGACTAGAGTACAAGATACAAGAATAGAAATAAAGCAGTGGCTGTCTTTGGACCATGTACAATACCAGTGAGGCGTAATTCAAAAGAAATCCTTCTAGGTAGAAAGTTCTGTCAATAATTCTACTACTGTTGCTTTTCTAATATCCTTCCCATTCCACATTTATGAATTTATCATTATCTTCCTTTCATTCTCCAGCACAAGACAGAAATTGAAATTTAAAGTGACTAAAGTGTTTAGTTCTTTATTTCAATTGAAACTACTAGTTACTTGATTTGAGGTTTCTCAAAGCAGACATATTGATATTGTCTTCCTGTGAAATGAGATTGTATTATATTTATTTGCAAAGACATGTTCCTTTGAACTATCTATTCTGTTTGGAAATTTTTAATATAATGGTTTTATCAATGTTTTGTGTATTTCATACGCCATTTTTCAGTTCAATTTAGGCATATTCACCTTTCACTTTCCCCCACCCCACCACAGTTCATGCATTCTGCCATACATGTCTTGAATTTTTCTCTCAGTTCATTTTAATAGTTTGGTATTTTTCTTCTAAAAATTTCTACATCTTCACTTATTACAAATGCATTTTCCTTCACCTCCTGAACATGATTGTAGTAGCTATTTTAAACCTTGGATAATTACAATAACTGCAAAACAATGGGATTACTATCAGTTGATTATCTTATCTCTCGAAGAAATGGATTTATTTTTCTTTCTTTGAAATTTTGAACTGTATAGTGGGCATTGTGAATATATACAAGAAACTGTAGACTTTGTCTAATACTTTGAAGAATGCTGTTTATTGTTAAGAATCTCAACCCTTGTCCCCCCTGGTTTGTGGCAGAGGTGCCAGTGGCTGGCAGGCCTAGATTGGAGCCCTAAGCCCTGGCAGAGTGTGGCTGTCCGGCTGGGTTGCCCCCCTAGTAGCCAGAAGTGATCCTGGGTTTGCGTCTTGCTCGGGTGCTATAGTCAGGTCATGTGTCTGGGGCTCAGGTTCAGGACCTGCTAGGATCACCTGGAGCAGCCTGCCACTGCACCAGGCAGGTACAGTGACACGGGCTAAGTCAGGAATATCCCCACCCCACCCCCTGCCAACAACTGGAATTGAGGAGAGAGTATCCAGTGGATTAGGAGAACTTTCAGAATTAGACTTCCAATATCCAATATATAAACAAAAGTGAAAGCCTGAAACCTAGACAAGTAAACACTCCATAAGCAAGATTTCCGTTTCTATCCTTCTGAACAATCTGAGAAATAATGGTTGTATGTCCTTTTTAAATGTTTTATAGAACTCTGCGTAAATCCATCTGTACTTGGGCTTCTTTTATTTGGGAGATTTTGAATTATTATTTCAATTTTCTCATTTGCTATGGGTCTGTTTGTCAATCTCTTCTTGAGTAAGCTTTGGTGAATTCCAGGATTTCAGATATTTATCCGTTTCTCTTAGGTTTTCAAATTTATTCTCATATGATTATCTAACTCTTTTTGATGTCTGTTGTGATGGTTCCCTTTTCATGTTGAGTTCTATTGTTTTGGAGATGCTTGCTCTTTCTTTGGGTTAACTGGAAATCCAACATGTTTATCCTTACAAAGAACCAGCCTTTGGAGTATTTGATTCATTGTATTGTATTCTTTGTTTCTATTTCATTGATCTCTGCTCTAATTTTTGTTATTTTTGTCTTGTCTTTTGGGTTTAGGATTCAGTTGTTGTTGTCTCCCAAGTGTTTTTAGCTGCAGCATTAGATCATTTATTGGTGTTCTTTCTGTTTTGTTAAAGTAGGCACTTAGTGCTGACCTATAGTCAGCAAAACACGACAGAGACAATTTTAAGGAATCTTCAAAAGGAGCATACAACTGTTCTATTCATGACAGCAAAACGTCCTGATGTTGATAAACAAACCACCTATTATACATTTCAAAATAAGAATATTAAATTCAGTTTTAAATACAAAATAACACAGGAGCTAGAGAAAAAGAAAACAGTAGAGTGTAAACAGAATCTATGGGATAATGTTTACATATTTGCAAGTATTTCATTTCATCCATCAATCCCCTTGGGATCCTTTCATTCTGAGAATAACATAATATAAAGAAGAGGGGGCTCTCAAGTGAACTGTAGCAGAAAGAAGTTATACTCTCATCTGTATGAAAAAAATCTAGACACTCATGATTATCAGCTCTGCACTGATATATAAAGCACTATGTTAAGTATATCCTAAATATTATAGCCAAACAGTGACAACATTTGGCTTTGTTACTCACCAAACATAATTTTTTTACTAGTGTTTTTTTTTTTTTAATTTTTATTTATTTATTTATTTTGTATGTTTTTGAATGAACTGTCTGCATGTAGGTCTGTGCACCCGTGTCATGCAATGCCGCGGAGGTCAGAAGAGGGTCTCGGATTCCCCCTGGAACTGGAGTTCCCCTGGAATTGGAGTTACAGACGGTTCTCAGCCGCCATGTGGGTGCTGGGGATCGAAGCCGGGTCCTCTGCAAGAGCGGTCGGTGCTCTTAACCGCTAGGCCATCTCTCCAGCCCCTTTTCTAGTGTTTTTGGAAAGATAAGGATAATTAAGATGCACACAATGTCACAATCCTTTTGAAGAGCAGAATCTGAATTATTCTGAACTATGCTATAGTACAACTTTCTATTTCTATTACTGTGCTCATAAGCCCATCATTATCTTATGTCTAGGTTAATTTAAAGCATGTTAAATTGTCTGCCTCTCTTCTTCTTTCCAACCATTTTGTTAAGAATAAATCCCTTGAAACAAAAGTGAAAATATTTTTCTTTTGCCTCAAATCTTCAGAAAGTTATTGTTATTAAGACATATCTCTTTAAAATGTAATTCCACCTTAAACTTCCTGTCTTATATCTTGCTACTATTGTTCAAATCCCTGAATTTTGGGCATTTGAAATTCTAATAAAAATACTGTGCTTGTTTATATTTATATTTTGATTGTACTTCCTGTGATTAAGCAATGCTCTTCATTGTATTTTCAAATTTTTCTTTTATTTCCTTAATTTTTTATTGGGCTTTTGTGTATTTCATACAAAATTTGTTAATCAAATTTAGATTTGTTGCTGCATCCATGACTGCCCTATCCCCACTTACCAGAACTCATGCATACTGCTGTACATGTTATTTCTCATCTTGCATTATTATTCTCAGTCCTTTTTAACTTTTTTGATGCAGAACTTTACTGCTTTGGTCAATTGTTTAAGCAAGAATTTTTTGTTCCCTTTAATTTTATATCAATGCAAAATATG
Source organism: Rhizomys pruinosus (assembly GCA_009823505.1). Taxonomy (NCBI): domain Eukaryota; kingdom Metazoa; phylum Chordata; class Mammalia; order Rodentia; family Spalacidae; genus Rhizomys; species Rhizomys pruinosus. The sequence continues at coordinate 2,006,639 of VZQC01001310.1, forward strand.
CATACATATACTCCACACATATACACAAAATTACAAAATCTGAAAATAAACTAATTCTAAAACATGTTTAGAGATTCACATTTTACCAGTAAAGTTGTAGGCAGGTAAGAAGAAATATAACTTTATATTTCTAAATTACATAGCAAGTTGATGTATGTTTTAATGTACTTTAAAATATTTTTTCTCATAATTCATAGAACAGAGAGATAAACTTCAAAATATATTTATAATAATATCAGTTAATGTGGTATTATTTTTACTAACAAGTTACCTAATTTGATTTACATATGAGCATTTGGGGCAAAGATCCACAAATGAGGAACAACATAAGTCATTTTTTTTTTCTGAGATCTTGTTACTTCAATTAGCATAACAGCTTCTAGCTCCATCCATTTACCAGCAAACTTCATGATGCTGTCTTTCTTTACCACTGCATAGAACTCCATTGTGTAAATGTACCATATTTTCATTATCTGTTGGGCCTTACAGGCTCTCCAAAAGCATGGCCTGTTGGAAATCTCTAAGCCTGGCTCGAGGCTCACTGACTGTCCCCTGCCTACCGAATAACTTCAGCATAAGAGTTATGTAAACCGCTGTAACTACAACGGTTGCTATGGCCACAAACTGAAGAAGGGAGGAAGAAAGAGGGGAATTCCTGGACAGCTCGCGATCAGTGCCTGTTTCCCATTAAGTTCTATGGAGTAATCATTACATACAGCCTGCATGCTGCCTGGGCCTTTTAAGATGATTGGCTGCCCGTTTGGCACCATGGAAACTCCCTTTGTGGTTTTTGCCTTTATAACTGCTGTGTTGCCCACAATAAATGAGACCTTGCTTGACTTGGCTCCCCGCTGCATCTGATTGTCTCCGGGGACAGGGAGGCTGGGGAATGGGCGGGCAGACGCACCTGACCCTCCTCACTCCAGCCGGTCCGTGGGCCCGGGACTGGTTAAGACCCCTCCCCCCCATGCTACCCAAGAAGCCCCCGCACCTTGGCGCCCAATTTGGGGTGAAGGAAGACCCCCACGCTGATCAAGGCAACAGGACGTCTGGGACAGGTGAGACCCCGAGATGGGTAACGCAACTTCAGCTAAGAAAGAGCCGGCCCTGAAGGTTTTGCGCCTTATGCTGCAGTCTCATGTGCTTGAACTAACCGACACCAATGCCCTTAATACTTGGGAGACGATCATTTCCCTGGCTCACTGGATTATCGGAGCCAACCTCTTCTGGCACACTTGGGCTAGAGTGGAGAAACTGGCGCGAGAGAGAGGCATTTTGGAATTGATCCCCCTTAGGCTTCTACCCTACCATTACAGCTTTGAAAGCTTCTTTCCATCCCAAGTCTCTTGCCCCACCCTACATGCGGGATAGCACGGGGGAGGCGGCAGACTCTGAAGCAGAGGGAGAAAAGAAATGGGATAAATTTGTTGAAAAGAGAAAGGCTTTGGGGGATTTGGGTGCAACGAAACCACCCCCTTACAAGCAGGCTGAGGGACTAAGCCCTGAGAGACCCTATATGGCCCTTAGGGCAGAACTCCAAGCCGAGGCACCTTGTGTCATGCCGAGTCTGGGGGTCCCGCCCCAACCTAGTGAGCCTCCATTCGGTGCCTTCCCGGTGAACCTCGCGCCCGGGGGAACTGGCCCCTAGATTGGTATCCCTGGGAGGCTAAAGATCTTAAGGAACTTAATAAAGTGGTGGCCAGGGCTGGAGAGATGGCCTAGCGGTTAAGAGCACCGACTGCTCTTGCAGAGGACCCGGGTTCGATCCCCAACGCCCACATGGCAGCTGAGAACCGTCTTAAACTCCAATTCCAGGAGGACTCCAGTTCCAGGGGAATCTGATACCCTCTTCTGACCTCCGCAGCATTGCATGACACGGGTGCACAAACTTGCATGCAGACAGTACATTCATACACATACAAAAAAAAAAAAAAAAAAAAAAGAAAAAAAAAAAAGCGGTGGCCGAAGATGGCCCCAATTCACCCTGGGCATTGACACTGCTCCAAGACATTGCATACCACTCATGTGTTACCAAAGACTGGGTAGATCTGTCAAGGGCAGTGTTCCCTAGCCCACTATTCATCAAATGGTCAGCTTTGTTCTGAGAGGCGTGTCATCTGCAGGGGGAGGCAAATGCTCGGGCAACCCCCCATCCCTATCACCTTTGGGATGCTGGCCGACACAGGGGATGGGATTACCACGGGGACCCAGCAGGCAGCATTACTGGCCCCCTACAGGGACCAGGTCCAACAGTGAGGCCTGGATGCATGGAACAAGCTTAACACTGGGCCATTAGAGAGCCCTATGGCAGGCATGAGACAAAAGGCGCATGAGACCCTTCCTGAGTTTATCGATAGAGTTGAAAAAAGCATGGAGCACAAGCTCTCCCCCCTTCCCCGGGACCTCCTAGACCAATTTATTAGTTTAACAGTCTGGGAAGGGATGAACGATGACCACCATCTAGCCTGTGCAGGATTAAAGGACAGATCTATGAGCTCATGGGTCATAGCAACCCAAGACATAGGAACCCAAAGCCACAGGCCCTCACACAGGTGATTCAGGTTCAAACTTCAGTTCTCACTGCTGCACTTTACCCAAGCTCTATGAGTGACCAAGGTGAGCGGGGCTCCAGAGTGTAACCGACTTTGCTTCGGTTGTGGGCAGCCGGGGCACTTCAAGCGTGATTGTCCCTCTGGAACCCCTGGGGAGGGCGAGGGAGGTGAAGGACCGGCCCCCGCCTCGTACCCCATGCCCCAGGTGTCAAAAAGGATTACACTGGAAAAAGGACTGTAAGTCAAAATTCGACATTGAGGGCAGGCCTTTAAACTAGGCCAGAGGCAGCCTCCAGCCCCATCAACACAAGGAGGTCCTGTTCCCCTGAGGGGAATTATAGCCCCAATAAGTGCTCACTGGACCATACCACTCTATGAGGAGTTGCGCCCCCAAATGTCTGTAGTCATCAGAGGCGTTAAGTTTAATTGCCTCATCAACACGGGGGCTGATAGGACTGTCCTGAGAAAGAAGTCCCAGCGACCTGGCCCTTGGTTCCTGGCCCACTGGTCCGGGGGGTGGGGGAAAACTCCCACACCAATGAAACCTCAACCCTAAGGAAATGGATGGGCTTGGATGGGGACCAGGGAAAAATTAGGCCACTGGTAGCTCAAGGCCTCACAGCTGATCTATTAGGTCAGGATTTGTTGGGACAAATGGATGCAGTGTTAACCACTGATCATAAGCTTTTCTTTGAAGATCCCTTAATCGACCCCCCACATGACCATGCCCAGAAGCAAGGACAAGCAAAAATTTACCCCCAAGCATAGGGGCCACTGCTCCCCGGGTTCCTTCCATACTATGGAAACCGGGAAAACCCGTATGGGTGGAGCAGTGGCCACTAACACAACAAAAACTTGAGGCCCTACACCAAGTAACAGATGAACAAATAAAACTCGGGCACATCTGCCCTACTATGATTTCCCTGCAATACACCTGTCTTTGTCATTCGCAAGGCTTCAGGAGCATGGCGCATGCTCCAAGATTTGAGAAAGGTAAAGGATAGAATGGAATTGGTTGGGACCCCTTTGCGAGGCATGCCCTGGATCCCCGCGATCCCTACGGACTTCTCTATAGCTGTAATTGATCTTAAAGATTGCTTTTTTTCCATTCCCCTGCACCCTGAGGATTGTGCTAAATTCGCTTTCTCGGTGCCGTCTCTCAACTACTCCCAGTCAGACCACTGATATGAATGGGTGGTGCTGCCACAGGGAATGGCCAATAGCCCAGCATTTTGTCAGCAATATCTTACCATCCTCCTGGCCCCCATGCTGTCGCAAGGGGACTCCTTAGTGTACCTCTACATGGATGATCTGATCATTAGCCACCGGGACCCTCATAAGTTGCCAGGATTTCTGGCTACAATATCACATACATTAATTAAAGGAGGGTTCCCAGTGGCACCTGAGAAAATTCAACAAGTTCATCCCTTCAAGGTGCTAGGTACCTCTCTCTCTCTCTCTCTCTCTCTCTCTCTCTCTCTCTCTCTCTCAAGTTAGTCCCATAAAACCTAATATAAAAATACCTAACCAGCTTACCATAACACAACTCCAAAGCTTACTTGGCGAGATCAATTGGCTCCGATCCTGGGTAGCCATCCCCACAGAAACTTTAATGCCATTATTTACCCTATTAAGAGACAAGAGTCCTCAGGAGGAAATCTCCCTCACCCCAGAACACCAAAAAATTCTCGAGGCTTTTCAAAATGCTTTACATCACAGTTCTCTGAGAAGGTATTCTGTGGAATGCCCTCTGTCCCTTTGGGTCCTTATAGAACAGAACCTGACTACAGCAGTCATCACCCAGGAGGGGGCCCCTTTGGAATGGATACATACATCCACAGCTGGTACACCTCGAGTATATTCCCAAACAGACCAGCTGGCGGATGCTATTATAAGGGGAAGAACTCAGGCACAGAGACACTACGGGATAGACCCTCATGACATCATCCTCCTGTACAGATTGACAGATGTTGAATGGCTAGCTCGCAACCATTCATGCCTGGCTATTTCCTTAGAAGGCTTCATGGGAAAATTGGATTGTCATTTCGGACCTTCTAGGTGGGCAGCCTTCCTGCAAAAATGCCCCATGGAGCTTATGATGCCCTCTCTATTTATAAAAGAACCCATACTACATGCACCATGCATTTTCACTGATGGTGGGAAAGCCAGCTCAACCTATGTGGCATTTAGAGAGAACAGTTCCACCCCAACCAGCCAAAGATTCCAGCCAAGCCAAGGATCTGCCCAATATAAGGAATTATTAGCAGTCATAATGGTAATACAGGACATTCAGGAGTCCTGCAACTTCTTCACTGACAGTTTATATGTTGCCAACCTTCTACCCCATTTACCACAGGCCCACATTAGGCTTGACAGTAACCCAATCTCCCCTCTTATGGTAGAGCTTAAGGCCTTTTTAGAAGGAAGGAATGCCCCAATATACCTTTAACATCTTAGGGGAAACTTGGGCCTTCCCGGTTTCTTATCTATGGGCAACGCCCTGGCAGATCAGCTGGCCTTGGGGACTAAAAGTCTAACAGCTCAGGAGGCTACAAACTTTCCTGAGCTAACCCATGAAAATTGGAGAGGTCTACACCAAAAGTTCCCTCAGGTGCCTATAAAAGAATTGAAAAAAATTGTTGAAACGTGTAAATCTTGCCAGCCCTTCCTTAAGGTACCCCTACTTCAACCCCAAGGAGTTAATCCTCGAGGCTTATGACCTAATGCTCTTTGGCAAACCGATGTCACTCATTTTGCTGCTTTTGGCAAGCTTAAATATGTTTTTGTGTCCATTGACACCCATTCTAGAGCCTGCTGGGCCACGGCCCACACTGGAGAAAGAGCCAAACACGCCCAGTCCCATTTCAGCCAATGTTTCACAAGGTTAGGACTACCCAGTCAGATTAAAACGGACAATGGTCTTTGCTTTACCTCTAAGACCCTTGAAAACTTTCTCGAAAGATGGGGGATTAAACACACTACCGGAATTCCTTATAACCCCTAAGGGCAAGCCATTGTAGAAAGAAACCATCAATGTCTCAAGGAACAATTATAAAAACAAAAAGGGGGAGTAAGCCTCCACCTGCAGTTGGTGCAAGCCCTGTTTGCTATAAATATTTAAAATTTTTCCAAGGACATGACAGAATCTAGGTTCCAAAAACATTGGGGACACGCAAGCCTTAACCCCCAAGTAAAGGTTAAATGGAAAGACCCTTTAACACACCAAGGGAAAGGCCCAGACCCACTAATCACGATGGGGAGAGGCTTTGGATGTGTATATTCTATTGGGGAAGAAGCAGCAATCTGGATACTGGCAAGGAACTTAAAGTTCCTACCGACCTCCTCGGAAAAGGAAACAATAACATAATTGAATCCAAAGGCTACAAACCCTTGAGGAGTTCTTATGTCTTTTCTTGTTCACAGATGGTGTGGTTCCTAAGAATGCTAATGGCCACATGGATGGCAACAAGGGTGATGGAGGCACAGAGCCCTAATGCCCACCAACCACAAAGAGTGACATGGATAATAGGTGACCCTGCAACCGGACGAGTCCACAATTCCACCACGAAGGACACAATGCCATCAACATGGTGGCTGCCACTTTAATTTGACCTTTGCGACCTGGCCCAAGGAACCTGGGGCAGTGACTACTGGCAAGTTGACCACTGCCTATACAAGGGACATCGAGAAGTGGTTTGGGATAACCCCATATATGTGTGTCCTGGGAGTAGACGAACTGCACAAAAGATATCTGTCTGTGGTGGGCCAGGGGATTTTTATTTTAAGTCTTGGGGGTGTGAGACCACTGGATCCGGATATTGGATCCAACATAAAGGTCCTATTAAGGTAATAAAAATAAGGGGAAAAGATTGTGAACATTTACAATGTAACCCCATTCAGGTGATATTCACTGACAAGGGAAAAAAGGAAGAGAGCTGGGAAGTTGGAATGATATGGGGCCTTAGACTATACCAAGATGGCTATGATAATGGGGTAATGTTCTCCATCAGGAGACAAATAAATCCCATTGCTAGTGAGATTCAGGTGGGGCCAGATGCCCCAAACCCAACCCCCAACAAAACAAAAACTAACAAGCCCACCACGAACAGTAAAGAGCACCCTCCAACCTCACACCACCAAGAGAGAATGTGAGGGTAAAGGAAAAAGAAAAGGACACAACAAGGGTTAAGCTAGGAGCAAAACTAGCCCCTGGGAAGCAGCAGTACAGATAGCTTATGAAGCCCTGAATGAGACTAGGCCTGAGTTAACAGAGTCATGCTGGCTGTGCCTTAGTCCCGAGCCACCATACTATGAAACCCTAGGGTATACTGGAAATTTTACGAAGAAAAACACATCCTCAGAATGTAGGTGGGGCCCCCAATGGTCTAATACAAATCAAAATATTAAAGGAACAGGGCTGACCTTACCCCTCCGGGGAACAAATTTCACTTGTATAACATCTGCCCTAGAAGTCTCTCCATGGGAGGGGTGTCAGAATGTTACTGGCGATACTGATGAGGATGAATGGATAATACCCTCAGAACAGGGAATATATTGGCTATGTCAACATTAAGGCCTCATGATCTGCATAGCAACTACAGTTCTTAAACAGGGCAATGATACCTGTGCTATGATGGCGGTGATACCCCATGTATTATATCATTCTAATGAAGAAATGGCCGCCAGGCAGGGTAACCACAGGGAAAAGAGGGAAATCATTACGGCGCTGGTGGTCACTTCCCTTCTGGGGCTCAGGGCAGCAGGAACCAGTCTGGGAGGGGCTTCTCTGGCCCTGGTAAATACTAAATATCAAGAACTCAGGATGCAGATTGATATCAACCTCGAAAGAGTGGAAACCACTCTCAGATATTTCAAAAAATCCCTAGACTCCCTGGCACTAGTAGTCCTCCAAAATCGGAGGGGACTGGATCTCCTAACCCTTGAACAAGGGGAAATTTGCAGAGTATTGGGGGGGGAGGAATGCTGCTTTTATGCAGACCACTCAGGGATCATTACAAAAAATCTGGATGAGATTCGAAAGGGAATAGAAGATAGGCGACTAAATTATGACCAGGGCTGGTTCAGCCAATGGTTTGACTGGTCGCCTTGGTTAACCACTCTTTTATCGGCCCTAGGTGGCCCACTTATAATAGCATTACTTGCTTGCACCATTGGACCCTGCCTTTTTAACAGGTTGACTTGGCTGATACAAAACAAGGCCCAGGATATCCAACTTATGACACTGCAAGCCAGATATGGCCCTTAATAAAACCCCCTGCCCACTGCCTTACCCCGACAACAGGTAAGGGTCCTCAAAGAGAGGCCAACCTAAGACAGGGGACAGTGTGGAGAAGAGGGGGAGGGGAGAAGACACATGGCACCCAATGATGGGTAAGATCTGACTACCCCTAGGCAACCTAAGACAGGGGTTAGGCCAAAAGCTGCCTTTAACTCCCGATGATGGGTAAGCCTAGTAGAGGTAAGCTCAGACAACCTAAGACAGGGGCCATGCTGACTACCCCCCAATACAAAACAAAAAGGGGGAGTTGTTGGGACTTACAGGCTCTCCAAAAGTGTGGCCTGTTGGAAATCTCTAAGCCTGGCTCGAGGCTCACTGACTGTCCCCTCCCTACTGAATAACTTCATCATAAGAGTTATGTAAACCACTGTAACTATAATGGTCGCTATGACCACGAACTGAAGAGGGGCGGAAGAAAGAGGGGAGTTCTGATAGGCTCAGAGGCACTTTCCTACTTGTGGACAGTTCGCGATCAGTGCCTGTTTCCCATTAAGTTCTATGGAGAAATCATTACATACAGCCTGTGTGTTGCCTGGGCCTTTTAAGATGTTGGCTGCCCGTCTGGCACCATGGAAACTCCCTTTTTTGGTTTTTGCCTTTATAACTGCTGTATTGCCCACAATAAATGAGACCTTGCTTGACTTGGCACCCCGCTGCGTCTGATTGTCTCCAGGGACAGGGAGGCTGGGAAACGGGCAGGCGGACGCACCTGACCCTCCTTCATCCAGCCGGTCCCGCGGGCCCGGGACTGGTTAAGACCCCCGGTGCGACCCCCAAAGCCCCCGCAATTATCCACTCATCAGCTGAGGCACATTTAGGTTGCTTCCAGCTCTTCACTATAGTGAAAAAGAGCAGCAATAAACATGATATCTCTGCAATAGGATGGAACCTTTGGGTATCTCTGACATAGGATGGGTCATTTAGGTATATGCCCAAGAGTGTCAAAGGGTAGTCTCATTTTTAGTCTTTTAGGAGTTATCCACACTGCTTTCTAAAGGAGTTGCACAAATTTGCAATTCCACCAGCAGTGAGTGTTCCCCTTTCCCCATAGCCTCTCCAGCATTTGATATCCTTTGTTTTCGTGATCATAGCCAGCTTAAGTGATATAAGATGAAATCTTAAAATGGTTTTAATTTGCATTTCCTTAAGTACTAATGATGTTGAACACTTTTAAAGATGTTTCCTAGCCATCTTTATTTCTTCTCTTGGGAAGTTGCTGTTCAGATCTTTAGCCTGTCTTTTAATTGGGTCATTTCTTTACTTGGTCCTTTGTGTTTTAAGTAGTTTATATACTTTGGATATTAAACCTATCTCAATGTGTCAGTGGAAAAGAGTTCCTCCCACTCTGTGGGTTTTCTCTTCACTTCTTTGTTTCTTTTTCTGTACAGAAGCTTTTTAGTTTAATGAGGTCCCATTTGTTGATTGTTGACCTTATTTCCTGTGTAACTATTGTTTGACTTAGAAGACTTTTCCTACAACTATATCTTGTAGGTTACTGCCAAAGCTTTCTTCTAACATTTTCAGAGGTTCGGGTTTCACATTGAGGTCTTTGCTCCATTTAGAGTTAACTTTTGTACAAGGTTAAACATAGGGGTTTAGTTTCATTCTATAAGGGGTGATCCAGTTTTGCCAGCACCATTTATTTGATGAAGTTACTGCCTTTCGTCCACTGAGTGTTCTTGGCCCCTTTGTCAAATATCAAAGGGACTGAAATTGCATGTAATTAAATTTGGGTCTTTCACTTTGTTCCATTGATCTATGGGCATATTTTTGTGCCAGTACCATGCTGTTTTTATGACTATGGGTATAGTAATCTCCCCTTCATTGATCTTTGTGCTCAGGATTATTTTTCTATCTGGGGTCTACCGTGGTTCCAGATGAATTTTAGGATTTTTTTTTTCCAATTCTGTGAAGAGAGTAATGAGGATTTTGACTGGGATTGCATTGAATATATATATATATTATATTAATATATATTATATATTATAATATATAATATATATTATATATAATATATTATATAATAATATATAATATATAATATATATTATACATAATATATATTATATAGTATATATAATATATTATATATTATATTGAGTATGATGGTCATTTTCACTATATTCATCTTTATAATAAATTAACATGGAAGGCCTTAGCATCATCTGGTTTCTTCCTCAATCTCCTTCAAAGATTTAAAATTTTCATTGTAGAGATCTTTAATGTCTTTGGTCAGGTTTATTCTGAGATTTTTCTTGTGTGTAAGGCTATTGTGACTGGGATGCTTTCCATTCTTCTCCAACTGCTTGTTATTGGTATATAGAAAGGCTACTGATTTTGGTAGATTAATTTTGTAGCCTGCTACTTTACTGAAACTATTAATCATTTCTAGGTTTCTGGTAGAATTTTTGGCATCTCTTAGGTATAATATCATGTTATCTGCAAAAAAAGTATTTTAATCCTTTACTTTTCAAATCAGAACTCTTCTAATTTCCTTCTCTTTTCTCACTGCTCTAGCAAGAGATCCAAGCAATATATTGAAAAGGAGTAGAGATAGTGTGCAGCCTTGTGGAGTTCCTGACTTTAGAGGGAATGCTTCTAGACTGTCTCCATTTAGAATGATGTTGGCTGTAGGTGTGTTCTATTTAGCTTTAATTATGTTGATGTATGTTCCCTCCAGTCCAATTTCCTCTAGCACTTTAAACATAAAGGTGTGTTGAATTTTATCAAAGGGCTTTTCTGCACTGATTGAGATAACCATGTGGTTTTCGTCTTTGAGTCCATTTATATGATTTATTTACATATGTTTAATCATTCTTGTATCTCTGATCATGTATACAGATTACAAGTATTTTATTGAGAATTTTTGCATCTGTATTCATTAAGGATATGGGTCTATAGTTTTCTTTTTTTTGGTTGTATCTTTGCCTGGTTTTGTTATTAGAGTGATGCAAGCTTCATAGAAGGAATCTGGTAGATTTCCCTCTGATTCTAGCCTGTTGAATAACGAGTAATCATGGTTGTAGGTCCTCTTTAAATGTCTGGTAGAATTCTGCTATAAATCCTTCTGGGACTGGGGTTCTCTTAGTTGGGAGGTTTTGTATTATTGTTTCAATTTTCTTATATGCTACGAGTCTGTATAAGTTGTTGATATCTTTTTGGTTAAGCTTTGGCGACTCGCATGATTTCAGATATCCATCCGTTTCTCTAGATCTTCAAATTTAACAGAGTATAGGCTTTTAAAGTATTCCTGTATAATGTTCTGGATCTTTTTGTTACCTGTTGTAATGTTCCCCTATCATCTCTAATTTCGTTGAATGGAGTTGCTCGTTCTTTCTTTTGGTTAACTGGGTTAAAGGTTTGTCTATCTTATTTATCCTTTCAAAGAACCAGCTCTTGGTCTCATTGATTCTTTGTATTATTTGTTTGTTTCTATTTCATTAATCTCCACTCTGATTTTTGCTATTTCTGTTGTCTGTTGGGTTTCGGATTCATTTGTTGTTCTCTCTCAAGTGTTTTTAGTTGCAGTGTTAGTTTAATTATTTTCTCTCTCTCTCTCTCTCTCTCTCTCTCTCTCTCTCTCTCTCGGCACTTAGAGCTATAAACTTCCCTCTTAGGACTGCTTTTAAAGTGTCCCAGAAGGTTTGTTGTGTTGTATTGTCATTTTATTACAGGAATACTTTTATTTCTTTCTTAATTTCTCCTTTGACCCAGTCATATTTTTTTAATTTTATTTATTTTGTATGTGTATGAATGTACTGTCTACATGTAGGTTTGTGCACCCATGTCGCGCAATGCCATGGAGGTCAGAAGAGGGTCTCAGATTCCCCTGGAACTGGAGTTCTCCTTCAATTGGAGTTACAGAAGGTTCTTAGCCAGCATGTGGGTGCTGGGGATCAAACCCCTCTCTGCAAGAGCAGTCGGTGCTCTTAACTGCTAAGCTATCTTAGCTTAGCAGTTAAGAGCACCGACCCAGTCATCGTTTAGGAGTGTGCTGTTTAGTCTCCATGAGTTCATGTAGTTATTAGGGCTTGTTCTGGTGTTGATAATAAACTTTATTGCATTGTATTTTGCAAGAATGCATGGAATTATTTCAATTTTTTTGTATTTGTTGAGGCTTGTTCTGTGGCCCAGAATTTGGTTGATTTTGGAGAAAGTTCCATGGGGTGCTGAACAGAAAGTATATTCTTTGATGATAGAGTTGAATATTCAGTACATGTCTGTTAGCTCCATTTGATGTACTGTATTGTTCAATTCAGATGTATCGATTTTTTTTTTTTTTTTGGTCTGGTTGACCTGTCTAATGGACACAATTGTATCGATTTTTTTTTTTATTTTTTGGTCTGTTTTGACCGGTCCTAATGGACACAATGGGGTATTGAAGTCCTATACTATATGCTGGAATTAAATAGTTGCCTAACGGGAGTGCTTATAGACTATGTGTTAATTAATGACAGTGTAACCCGAGGTTTTGATGCATATAGGGTCATAGATTGGTGCTAATCTTTCTTATCTTCTTGGTGTAATTTTCATTTTCTGATTGGTTTTAGTTTGAATTCTATTTTTGTCTGTTTTAAATAGAAATAGGCACACTTGTTTGCGTCTAGATACCATTTAAAGATTGGATCTGATTGTACCACCCTTTCCCCTGTAAGGAATAGTGCCGATCCGTGAAGGTGACTTGGGGTTTTCTTCTTAGCAGACGGACAAAAAGATGAATTTTTGTTTCTTACACCACATTCTTATATAGTCTGTTTCTTCTTTGTTAATGGGTGTGTACAGCCCATTCATATTAAGTTTAATAGTGCGATAATATATATTGTGGTCCCATCTTGTAATTTTGTTTGCATTCTGAGTCTAGTTTTGTATTTGGAACAGTTTTATAACCTTATTAATTATACAATCCGTTGCCAATTTGGTATAGCCCAGTCTCTGAAGGTTTAGTTTTCTGGACATGAATTCCATCATCTTATTTATCTAAACAGATTTCACTCCTTATTTATTTATTTAAAAAAAAAAATGAAATTTGCAGGTAAAATGGATGGAATGAGAAGATGTTGTGCTAAGTGAAGTAAAACAATTCCCCCAAAAAACAAAAGATGAATAGTTAATCCCCATTCTGTTTGATCGACTTCACCAAGTCCCTAGTTGTAAAGCAAACCAAACAATGTTAATGTTATATTCCCCTTTATCCCTAAAGACAGCTGTGATCTTGCATTGTGTATTCCCTAAACAGGTTCTAGAACTAAGAGCGGACCTAAGAGAACATTTAACATTTATTTTCAGACCTTTGGTTTTCGATACATGATGGAGGGTATGTTGGGTGCATCTTTTAAGAGTCATCATTAGATGAACAATAGAAGATAATGACTCAAAGAGATGATATGTAAATAGCATACTGTTTGTTTCCAAAGGATAAATTTTAATATAGGTGCAATTTAATAGGCTGTGCAACTTAGCCTTTCTGGGTGCGTAAAGACCATACTTAAAAATGCCCATACCATTTGGCCGAGGGACCTGAGGGATAATTTTGAGTTCCTTGCCCGCAGAGGTCAACTAAGTCTTTGGTGCTTAAATGCATGGGGGGTCTCTTGAAATGTCCTGCAAATTGGGGGTCACCAGTCTTCCTGTTCAGGAAGGTCTTAGACAACTAATGGGACTAAAGAATGGGACTTCAGTCAGTGTCTAGTCTATAAAGTGGAAAGTCCTGCTCATGCTTCAAAAAGAAAAGTCTGGTCTAGCGAGACCTGACTTTGTCTCAAGTGGATGGAACTGGTAAATGATAACCTGAAAGGATCAAGGTGCGCCCCCCCCCCAACCCAAAAAAACCCAAGAGACCCCTGAGGACCAGATCCTCACAGACCTGGAGAAAAACAAAAAACTTGGTTAATCCTGCACGAAATGTGTGGCCTTTAGCATCCAAAAGGTAAGTATAAAAATAAATAAGCATAAGACTGGGAGAAACTGTACTGCAGACTTAGAACTTGAGATCTTGGTAAAATGACACAAAGAAAAAAGAGAGAGTGCTGTTATTTTGCCTGTCTTCAAATTCTACTGGCAAGTGCAGCTACCATATGGCTGCCACTGCCTTTGGCACGCCGCAAAGATATGAGACACAGCTTTTTAAAAAACTTCCAATATGGACTCAGGACTCCTGTCTCTCCAAGAAACCGCCAAACCTTCAATGGCAGATGGGGACTACTGAAATACCCAGCTTGTGGATAAAACAGCTAAGGGATATCAGCCTCTTCAGAATATAGATTCTATTGTTGATTACCTGGGCGGTATTGTGGAGAAAAGGAAGAAGCCAGTGCAGGGGATCGAGACAGGGTGTGGTGCTTACTGGACTTCATCTAGGGAACTGTGGGAGGAGGGAAAGGCCTCAATGTGGAGCAAAAGTGCAGGATTTATATTTGTTTGGGATTGCAAAGGAGGAACCTTTGAGCATTCCTTAAGGAAAACATGACATCTTTTAGGAAAACAATAATCCTCCAATTTTAAGTATGCGAATATGAGCATGTATGTGTGTGTGTGTGTGTGTGTTGTGTGTGTGTAAGTAACTAAAACAACTATATTATAGATAGAGAGATGATAGAATAGATAGATAATAAATACCTGCAAACAATACAAGTTGTAGAGAACAACAACAAAAGAACTGAAAAAAAAAACACTCTAGAATGACGCAAAAAAAGAATACAGGCAGGGACATGTGTTGTCAAGAGTGGCAGGGACTCGGGTGGGGTGGGGGGCATGGAAAGGGAGTGAAGTCTACATTCAATGGAGAAATGTGTATGACCTATGGAAAAAGATTAATACAATAAAAGAATTATATAAAAATAAAGAAAAAGATCCTGAAATTCATGTGGAAAAACAAAACACCCCGAATTGCTAAAGCAGCCCTGAGTGAAAAATGGAATACAGGGGGATCATCTTATCAGACTTCAGGCTATATTACAAGCTATGGGTCCATGAAAGAGAGCCTGGTAAACTGGCAGGCACAAAAAAATAGCCCCATTGACCAATGGAAAAAAGCTGAAGATCCAAACTTGAGCCTACACAATTTCAGCCACCTCATCATATTTGACAAAGGTTCAAAAAACTCAATTGAGGAATGACATCAAAAACATCATTTTTTCATGAAATGGTGCTGGCAAAACTGGATCACCATTTGTAGAAAAAACAAAATTAAACCCCTACCTGCTCACCCTGTAACAAAAATCAACTCCAGTTGATCAAAGATCGCAAGGTGGAACCCGAGGACCCTGAAGGTGATAAGAGGAAAAAGTTGGCAACAACCAACAAGAAATAGATGTAAGAAAAAGACCCCAAAAGAAAAAAAGGGACCTTTCTGAAGTCAGAGAGACCCGCAGCTATGAGATGAGAAGGTCCAGCAATTGACAAATGAACTCATCAAACTCAAAAGCTTCTGCAAAGCTAAAGGTAACAATCAAGGAATGAAGAGAAAAACACAAAGTGGGAGGAAATCTTCACCAGTGATACATCGACAGAGCATTAGCATCCAGAATAGATAAAGAACTCTAAAAACAAAGAATTAAGAAAACAAATACGTCACTCAAAAGATGGAGAAAGAGATGAACAGAGAATTAACAAGTGAGGAAATAAAAATGGGTGAGAAACACCTTAAAAATGTGGTTCAACAGCATTAATATGAACGAATCCAAATTAAAACCACTCTAAGATATCATCTCAACTTGGATAAGACTGGCTAATACCAAGAAAACAAAAGAAAACAAATGCTGGAGATGTTTTGGGGAAAAGGGAACACTTCTCCACTGCTGGTGGGAATGTCAACTTGTACAACCACTGTGAAAGGCATTGTGGAGAAGCCTTCAAAGACTCAAAATGAGCCTATGACTTGACCCGCACAACCACTTCTGGGTATATAAACCCACAAGACTCAAAATTACTGCAAAGATACATGCACGGGCTATGTTTATTTGCAGCTCTTTTCACAACAACAAAGATCTTTTGGAATCAATTATAATAGACATTTTGGCTGCATAAAGTATTCTGGGTTGAGCATCTTATACTCATTTAGAACTGGGAATACTGGGTGGAGAAGATGCTCAGCTCCCCAGCTGCTCTTTTGGCCAGAGGACCCGGTTTTCGAGTCCCAGCAAACACTAGCAGCTAAGAAAGACCAGTCCTTCAACTCCAGTTCCGGGAATCCGAAAACCCTCTTCTGACCTCCATGGCAATTGCACGACAACAGGTGGCAACCAACCTACATGAGACAGTACATCATACACATAAATAATAAGAAAATAAATAAATATGTTAAATAAAAAAGCTTTAAAAACAAGAAACTGGGATATTTTGGTCCAAGCTCTTCGGCTTTCATCATTTTCACTGAAAAGTTGGCTGTAATCCTGATGGGTTTTTTCTTTAGATCCTAGACTTGTTTTTTCTCTTGGCAAAGCTTTTCAGTAAGTCGTTTTCTTTTGTTTTTGAGCATCTAGTCTTTTTTTAAACTTGATATAGGAGGGGAATTTCTTTTCTTCTGGTCCTGTCTATTTAGTGTTATATGTATTTCTTGTATTTTATGGGTAAGTCTTTCCTTAAGTTGGGGAAAATTTATTCTACAATTGTGGTCAATACAATTATCCTGTGATTCTTCTTCCACTAATACCTTTGATGTGTAGGTTTGGTCTTTTCATGCTGTCCCACATTTTCTGGTTATTATATTCCTGTGTTTTTTGAATTGTTTTTCATAATCTTTGTTTGATTCATCAAATTATTCCATGTTATCTTCCAGTCCTGATATTCTATTTTCTAACCTCATTCATTCTATTATATGAGGCTTTTAGTTATTTACCTACTGAAAGGAATTTGCTTACTTCCCTGTCTTTAGGTATTGTGAAATGCACCACATGAAAAATCATGTAAAAATTTGTGGATGAGAATTGTTTTCATGGAGGGGATAGTTCAACATATGTAAGATCAATAAATATAAAACACCATAAATGGACTCAAGACAAAAACACAACGAGTTATATCAATTGAGGCAGAAAAAAAAGCTTTTCACAAAAATCCAGCATCCCTTCATGCTTAAAGTCCTAGAGGGAATTGGGACTGGAGGGATCCTGTCCCAATGTAATCAAAGCCATATAGAGAAAACCCACACAGCAACAGCATCCTAAATGGAGAAAAGTTGGGAAGGCAGTCCCCTAAAGGCAGGAACACAGCAAGGGTGTCCCCTATGCCACTCTCTTCAATATAGTGGTTGAAGTGCCTTGTCAGGGCAATAAGGGAAGAAAGTGAAATTAAAGGAGTACCAATTGGAAAAGAGGAAGTAAAACTTCCCTTTTTTCAGATGAAATATGGCAGTTTTTACCTAAGGTATGCTAAAAAACTTCACCAGAAAACTATTACAATCGAAAATTTCAGTAAAGTGGCAAGGTACAAAAATAAACTGAGAAGAAAATCAGTAGCCTNCTGTAGCCCCAGCTGTCCCGGAACTCACTCTGTAGACCAGGCTGGCCTTGAACTCACAAAGATCCTCCTGCCTCTGCCTCCCAAGTGCTAGGATTAAAGGCATGTGCCACCACGCCTGGCTTGCTGGTAAATTCTTAAAGATCAGATTACTAAGTTGTATATGTAACTTTTAAAATTATTTTAAAATTTTTATTTTTGTAATATCTTTGATTTACTCTCATTATTGAACAGTAATAAGTCAGGTTTTTTTCCCCCCCTGGAAAAACTCATAGAAAGCAGTTTTCATTTGTTCAGGATAGATTACTTATAGTTTAAGACTTATCAGTTAGTAGAAATTACATGTGTATAATTAGAGCTAAAGAGTCTTGAAACTAGTTGAAAAATCTCCTCAGAAAATACCCTGTATCGATTTTTTTTTTTTTTTTGGTCTGGTTGACCTGTCTAATGGACACAATGGGGTATTGAAGTCCTATACTAGTATGCTGGAATTAATATGTGCCTAAAGTCTTATAGAATTGTGTTTATGAATTTCAGTGTACCAGAGTTTGATGCATATATGGTCATGATTGTGCTATCTTCTTGGTTAATTCTTTATCTTTTCTGATTAGTTTTAGTTTGAATTCTATTTTGTCTGTTAATAGAATAGCAACACTTGTTTGCTTCTTAGTACCATTTAATTGGAATATTATTTTCCACCCTTTCACCTTAAGATAGTGCCTATCCTTGAAGGTGACTTGGGTTTCTTGCAGACGACAAAAAGATGGATTTTTGTTTCTTAACCCATTCTGATAGTCTGTTTCTTTGTTAATGGGTGTTACGCCCATTAATATGTAAAGTTAATATTGAGATATATATATTGTGTCCCATCATTGTAGTTTCTGTTTGCATTCTGAGTCTAGTTTTGTATTTGAACAGTTATACCTTCATTAATTACAATCCGTTGCCAATTTGGTATAGCCATTCTCTGAAGGGTTAGTTTTCTGGACATGAATTCTTCCAGCTTATTTATGTCATGAAAATTTTTTCTTTCTACTTCAACATGAAATTTGCAGGTAAATGGATGGAATGAGAAGATTTTATGCTAAGTGAAATAACACAATCCCAGAAAACCAAAAGAGGAATGGTATCCCTCATCTGTTGATGCTACTACCAAGTACCTATTTGTAAGACAAACCGACCAATGTTAATGTTATATTCCTCATTATCTAAAGACAGCTGTGATCTTGCATTGTGAATACCTAAACAGGTTCTAGAGCTGACCTAACATTTATTTTCAGACCTTTGGTTTTCGATACATGATGGAGGGTATGTGTGCATCTTTTAGAGTAATATTAGATTAAAATAGAAAGATATGAATCAAGAAATATGATATGGAAATAACATATAGTTTGTTTCCAAAGGATATAATTTTAAGATAGGTGCAATGTAATAGGCTGGTGCAACTTAGCCTTTCTGGGTGCGTAACGACCATACTTAATGCCCAGACCAATTTGGCCGAGGGACCTGAGGGATAATTTTGTTCCTTGCCCGCAGAGGTCAACTAAGTCTTTGGGGATTATGCATGGGGGGATCTCTTGAAATGTCCTGCAAATGTGGGTCACCAGTCTTCCTGTTCAGGGAGGTCTTAGAGATCCACTAATGGGACTTCAGTCAGTGTCTAGTCTATAAAGTGGAAAGTCTGCTCATGCTTCAGAAAAGAAGTCTGGTCTAGCGAGACCTGACTTTGTCCTCAAGTGGATGGAACTGGTAAATGATAACCTGAAAGGATCAAGGTGCTCCCCGCTCCCCCCACCCAAAAAAACCCAAGAGACCCCTGAGGACCAGATCCTCAACTGACCTTGAGAAAACAAAAAAACCTTGGTTAATCTGCACTAAATGTGTGGCCTTTAGCATCCAAAAGGTAAGTATAACCAGATATAAATAATCAGTAAGACTGGAGAAACTGTATTGAAGACATAGAACTTGAGATCTTGGTAAAATGACACAAAGAAAAAAGAGAGAGTGCTGTTATTTGGCCTGTCTTCAATTCTTACTGGCAAGTGCATCTACTCTTTGGCTGCCAATGCTTTTGGCACTCCTCAAAGATATGAGACACAGCTTTTTAAACTTCCAATATGGACTCAGGACTCCTGTCTCTCCAAGAATCCTCCAAACCTTCAATGGCAGATGGGGACTACTGAAATACCCAGCTTGTGGACTAAACAGCTAAGGGGATATCAGCCTCGTCAGAATATAGACTTCTATTGTTGGATTACCTGGGCTGTATTGTGGAGGCCAGTGCAGGGGGATCGAGACAGGGTGTGTGCTTACTGGACTTCATCTAGGGAACTGTGGGAGGGAAAGACCTCAATGTGGAGCAAAAGTGCAGGATTAATAGTTGTTTGGGATTGCCAAGGAGGAACCTTCGAGCACTTCCTTAAGGAAAACATGACATCTTTTAGGAAAAAATAATCCTCCAATTTAAGTGATATGAGCATGTATGTGTGTGTGTGTGTGTGTGTGTGTGTGTATATAACTATACATAACTATAGATAGATAGATGATAGATAGATCGATAGATAGATACTGCAGCAATACAAGTTGTAGAGAACAACAACAAAAGAACTGAAAAAAAAAACACTCTAGAATGACTCAGAAAAAGATACAGGACATGTGTGGCAGAGTGCAGGGACTCGGGTGGGGTGGGGGGCATGGAAAGGGAAGTGAGTCTACATTCAATTGAGAAATGATGTATGACCTATGGAAAAAGATTAATAACAATAAAAAGAATTTATATAAAAATAAAGAAAAAAATCCTGAAATTCATGTGGAAAAACAAAACACCCCGAATTGCTAAAGCAACCCTGAGTGAAGAATGCAATACAGGGGCGATTGCATTGCTAGACTTCATGCTATATTACACAGCTATGGTCATAAAGAGAGCCTGGTACTGGCACAAAAACAGACCCATTGACCAATGGAACAAAACTGAAGATCCAAACTTGAGCTCATACAATTTTAGCCACCTCATATTTGTCAAAGGGTCAAAAAAAAGCTCAATGGAGGAAGGACAGCATTTTCAGGAAATGGTGCTGGCAAAACTGGATCACCATTTGTAGAAAAACAAAATCAAACCCCTACCTCTCACCCTGTACAAAAATCAACTCCAAGTGAATCAAAGATCTCAATGTGAAACCCGAAACCCTGAAGGTGATAAGAGGAAAAAGTTGGCAACAACCAACAAGACATAGATGTAAGAAAAGACTTTCTGAATCAGACAGCAGCTATGGAGGAAATAAGGTCAGCAATTGACAAATGGAACCTCATCAAACTCAAAAGCTTCTGCAAAGCTAAAGTAACAATCAAGGAAGTGAAGAGAAAACCCAGAGTGGGAGGAAATCTTCACCAGTGATACATCAGACAGAGCATTAACATCCAGAATATATAAACTACTAAAAAAACAAAGAATTAAGAAAACAAATGACTCACTCAAAAGATGGAGAAAGAGATGAACAGAGACTTCACCAATGAGGAAAAAAAATGGCCGAGAAACAACTTAAAAAGTGTTCAACATCATTAATAATTAACGAAGTGCAAATTAAAACCACTCTAAGATATCATCTCACTTGGATAAGACTGGCTAATACCAAGAAAACTAAAGACACCAAATGCTGAAGAGGTTGTGGGAAAAGGGGAACACTCATCCACTGCTGGTGGGAATGTAAACTTGTACAACCACTGTGGAAAGCAGTGTGGAGAAGCCTTAAAAGACTCAAAATGAGCCTATGACCTGACCCAGCCACACCACTTCTGGGTATATACCCACAAGACTCAATGTACTGCAAAGATACATGCACGGGCTATGTTTATTTGCAGCTCTTTTCACAATAGCAAAGACTTGGAATCAACTATAATAGACATTTTGGCTGCATAAAGTATTCTGGGTTGGCATCTATACTCATTTAGAACTGGGAATACTGGGGTGGAGAGATGGCTCAGCTCACCAACTGCTCTTGCAGAGGACCCGGTTCGAGTCCCAGCACCCACATAGCAGCTAAGAACCATCTTCAACTCCAGTTCCAGGGGAATCCGAAACCCTCTTCTGACCTCCATGGCATTGCAGGACACAGGTGCACCAACCTACATGAAGACAGTACACTCATACACATAAATAATAAGAAAATAAATAAATATTTTATAAAAAGCTTTAAAAAAAAGAACTGGGACTAATTTGGTCCAAGCTCTTCTGGCTTTCATCATTTTCACTGAAAAGTTGGCTGTAATTTTGATGGGTTTTCCTTTATATCTGACTTGTTTTTCTCTTGCAGCTTTCAGTATTCTTTCTTTGTTTTGAGCATCTAGTCTTTTTTTAACTTGATATAGGATGGGGAATTTCTTTTCTGGTCCTGTCTATTTAGTGTTCTATGTATTTCTTGTATTTGTATGGTTAAGTCTTTCCTTAATTTGGGGAAAATTTATTCTACAATTGTGGTCAATACAATTATCCTGTGATTCTTCTTCCACTATACCTTTGATGTGTAGGTTTGGTCTTTTCATGCTGTCCCACATTTCCTGGTTATTATATTCCTGTGTTTTTTGAATTGTTTTCATAATCTTTGTTTGATTCATCAAATTATTCCATGTTATCTTCCAGTCCTGATATTCTATTTTCTACCTCATTCATTCTATTATTGAGGCTTTTAGTTATTTACCTACTGAAAGGAATTTGCTTACTTCCCTGTCTTTAGGTATTGTGAAATGCACCACATGAAAAATCATGTAAAAATTTGTGGATGAGAATTTTTTCATGCAGGGATAGTTCAACATATGTAATTCAATAAATATAAAACACATAAATGGACTCAAAGACAAAAAAACACACGATTATCTCAATTGATGCAGAAAAAGCTTTTCACAAAAATCCAGCATCCCTTCATGCTTAAAGTCCTAGAGGGAATTGGACTGGAGGGATCATTCCTCAATGTAATCAAAGCCATATACAAGAAACCCACAGCCAACATCATCCTAAATGGAGAAAAGTTGGAAGCATTCCCCTTAAAGGCAGGAACACAGCAAGGCTGTTCACTAATGCCACTCCTCTTCAATATAGTGGTTGAAATGCTTGCTAGGGCAATAAGGTGAGAAAGTGAAATTAAAGGAGTACCAATTGGAAAAGAGGAAGTAAAACTATCCCTTTTTGCAGATGATATGGCAGTTTACCTAAGGGATGCTAAAAACTTCACCAGAAAACTATTACAATCGAAAATTTCAGTAAAGTGGCAGGATACAAAATAAACTGAGAGAAATCAGTAGCCTATCTTTACACCAACAATAAGCAACTGGAGAAGGAATATAAGGAGACCTTCCCAATCACAAAAAAAAAAAACCCTAGGAATAAACCTAACCAAAGACACCAAAGACCTCTACAACAAAAATTTTAAAACCCCGAAGGAGACTGAAGATGACATCAAAAGATGGAAAGACCTCCCATGCTCACGGATTGAAAAATTAATATAGTAAAAATGTCCATTCTACCCAAATTAATATACAGATTCACTGCAATCCCAATCAAAATCCCCATCAGCTTTTTCACAGACTTGGAAAAAAAAAATCCTTAAATTCATATGGAAAAACAAAAGACCCTGAGGAAAGATAGCATCTTCAACAAATGGTGCTGGTAAAACTGGATCACCATTTGTAGAACAAAATTAAACCCCTACCCCTCATCCTGTACAAAAATAAACTCCAAGTGGATCAAAGATCTCAACCTGAAACCTGAAACCCTGAAGGGGATAGAAGAAAAAGTTGGCAGCAAACTACAAGACATAGGCATAGGAAAAGACTTTCTAAATCAAACAGCAGCTACACAGGAAATAAGGACAACAGCAGACAAGTGGGACCTCATCAAACTCGCAAGCTTTTGTACAGCTAAAGAAACAATCAAGGAAGTGAAGGGAAAACCCACAGAGTGGGAGGAAACCTTCACCACTGATACATTGGACAGAGCATTAACATCCAGAATATATAAACTACTTAAAAAACAAAGAAGTGGGGCTGGAGAGATGGCCTAGTGGTTAAGAGTGCCAACTGCTCTTGGAGAGGACCTGGATTCAATCCCCAGCACCCACATGGTGGCTGAGAATCGTCTTTAATTCCAGTTCCAGGGGAATCTGACAGCCTCTTCTAACCTCCGTGGCATTGCAAATCAAGGGTGCACAAACCTACATGCAGACAGTACATTCATACACATAAAAAATAAATAAATAAAATTTTAAAAAAGGGTTGGGGATTTAGCTCAGTGGCAGAGGCGGGCTCTGGGTTTGGTCCTCAGCTTTGAAAAAAAAAAGAAAATAAAGATAAATTAGTGTTGTTCAATATTAGAAATGTTTATTTTTCAAAATACACCCTTTAGAAAGTGAATAGAAAAGCCACACAATAGGCAAAAATTTCTGTTCAAATGTAAGTGAATGACTAGTACCAAGGCTTTACAAATAATTCTCCCCAAACCAATTAAAAGATCTGAATAAACTCACAAAAGAAGAATATTACTGACCAACAGGCACAGGAGAAAGTGTTCAACATCATTGGTCATGAGAGAGATGCACATTACAGCCACATGAGATGACAGTGTGCCCTCCAGAACAGCTAAAATTAAAATGCCTCACTAAATATTAATGTGCTTGTGGAGCAACTGATCTGTCATATGTTGTTGGCTGTGATGTAAAAGGGAGGATTATTTTGGAAATGTTCATATTACTTCTTACACAACTAAACACATAACTCAAAATAAGGAAAATAGGAGACCACAACAAACTAAAACCAGAAGACTGAGTAAGTAGCTTCCCACTTACAATAGCTCAGATGGAAAGAGCTGAGGAGTTGATCAACAGGAGAATAAACAAACAGAATACATAAACAAAAACTCCCATAATAGAATACCAGCTAGCAAGTTTAAAAAGCCAATTCACCAAACAGATACACTGTACGAGTAAATGAAGCTTATATAATTAAATACATAGCTATTATTGGGCGTATGTAAAATTCTTGATGGAAATGAANTCTCTCTGTAATCCCAGGTGGACTGGAACTTGCTCTGTAGACCAGGGTGGCCTTCAACTCACAGAGATCCACCTGCCTCTGCCTCCCAAGTGCTAGCATTAAAGGCATGCACCACCATGCCCGGTTTATTATTATATTTCATTGTATCTGAAATCAAGTGTGCTATTCCAATGTGAATCTCTTAATGGGCTCTAGAATTGTCCTACCACTTGTATTCACACATTGTAATGACCATATATGGATGGAAGATATGTATTCATATTCTAAAAAAAAAGAATGTAAACTTACACTTTTTTTTTTACCTGCATGCAACTTTACTGTTAAAATGTGAATCTCTAAATGTGTTTAGAATCAACCTATGTTTCTTTTCAGAATTTGTAATTTTGACTTATGTGTGGAGTGTATATATGAATATTTTGGAATAATATAAAATTAAGGGGAACAAAAAGAGAGAAAAACCTATTCAAAGAACTGACCAAAACAGTAAACTTGTGCACCGAAAAGGTTATAAAAGACTGAGAAAAAGATGCAAGACAGGAATTAACATGTATGACAGAATCCATGAGCTCTGGCGGGGGGGGGATGTAAGGCATGGGCATGGATGGGGGAATGAGTCTAAATTTGACTAAGAAATGTTGAATGCAATGAACTCAATAAAAATTAACTTTAAAAAAGTTTTTTTTTTCATTTTCTTAGATAAATGATAAACAGTGCAAGTTGCTAGGCCATTCCATAATAACTTTGTAATGAAATGACACATATTTTTAAATGTGATTTCATAATCCTATTTCCCAAAGTAATGCATGAGTGTCTAGTTTCTCCCCATGCTTTATTTACTGATTTGTATTAGTCTAACAGCAAATGAAGTTGAAGAACTTTTCCTATCCTCCTTAATGACATGTCTATTTATGTCTTTTGCCCATTTTATATTTATTTTACTATAGCTGGGATTATTTATTCTAGAAAAAGGCCTTCAAGATGCATTTTATCTTTTCATTCTCTCATGGGTTCTTTGTACAGAAAAATTTTAAATGTAGATCAGCTTCAATTTATTAAGTATTCATTATATGGACTGTACTTTTGGTGTTGATTCATGTAACACTTTACCTAGACCTAAGTCTTGAAGAATCTTTATTATTTTGTCTTGAAGCAATTTCATAGGTTTCATATTTAATTCAATTATGTATTTTAAATTCCTTCTGGGTAAAGTACAATTTTAAGGTGAAGTTTTGTTTTAATATTGTGCTAGCAATGGAGGTCCAATGGCTCCAAACATTTTTCCTTCTTTTGAATATTTATGATGTTTTTATTTTTTTTAAACATCATACAATGTATTTGGTTTTGTTTTGTCATTTTTCAAGCATAAGGTGTTTTTGTTGATTCTTTTCCCCAAACCTTCTACCCTACCCTTCTTTCCCACTCTTCCTCTCCTTGCTTGTGTTTTCACATCCAGTATCCTCATTTCAATATTCACATCATGTTCTATTGCTCTCTCCCTCTAGAGTTTTTTCCCTCCTCTCATGGAACCTTTTTAAAAATTTTTATACAACCATCATTTAGTATTACATCCATTTTTCTTAATAGATTTATTTATTTGCATCTCTGTGTGTGCATATGTGTCTATGTGTGTATGTATTGTTCTATGTATGAAGGTGCCAAGGGAAGCCAGGAAAGTGTGTTGGATACCTTAGAGATTGAGTTACAGGAGGTTATGAGCCACCTGGTGTCTGAACTGTAAACCAATCGCAGTTACTCTGCAAGACTAGCAAGTAATCTTAAATGCTAAGCTGTAATGCTCTTATCTCCCACTTATTTTTATTGAATTTGATGTATCAATTCAGAAGACCAGTCTTTTCAGTTTGAATTTATAGATTACAGGCATAGTTTTTCTAATTTTGTTATGGCTTATGTCAAATAAATTTTAGCAAATGATGGTGTATTAAAAATAAACCTTATTTAGAACACATTATATCAATTTCTATGGATTCTCTATTCTCCCTCTAGATCTATATGTCTAGCTTTATTTCTGCTCTACATTGTATTAAATACTAGTTATATAGTAATCATCATTGGGTAAATTTAATCATCCAACTTTATTTCTTTTTCCAAAAGCTATTAGCTAGTCTAGGTTCTATATCTTTAAATTTTAAAGCGGGGTATGGTGGCACACACCTTTAATCCCAGCACTCGAGAGGCAAAGGCAGGGGATCTCTATGAGTTCAAAGCCAGCCTGGTCTACATACCAAGTTCCAGGACAGCTGCAGCTACAGGGAGACCCTGTCTCAAAAAGACCAAAAATAAAATAAAATACAATAAAATAAAATTTATTTTATAATAAATCAAATAATTATATATCAAAAGTGTTATGGTGAATTCAACAGGAATTATATAAAATGTGTATGTTAATATTTAGAAAATTGTTATTACTATGTTGAAACTTTCAATTTCTGGACATGGTGTAACTCTCCAAATCTTTATGTATCAGATCTGTATTTCGCATTTTGTAGGGTTCAGCATACATGGGGTCTTAAGTATATACCAGGCATTTGATTTTGTCTGAAGAAAATGTAAACTGTACTGTTTTAAATAACATGTAGGAGGTACCTCACAGCTGCTGTGCCCTGCATGTGTCATTGGACTTTCCAGCTTGAAGGTACTGAGGAGGACAGAGTCTTGGAGACTAGAAGGGATGTCTAAGGATGGAGAGTTGTCACACATGTGCCTCTAGTCTCCTTTCCCTGCCATGAGGCTTTATTGTAAAATAGCAACATTTTACTCTGGTATCATTTGCTTGATTCATATAAGTAGCTAGGTGTTGTACAACTTTAAAGTAACTCTCTGCTCTAAATCACTTGCCTCCCTGCCTCAGGAATAGATGTTGGATGGAATCTCCTCAGAGGGGAGATGCATTTAGTATCATTTGTTTTCTTGATCCTAGCTAGTCTTATTGGAGTGAGATAATATCTTAAAGTGGTTTTAATTTGCATTTCCTTAATTATTAACGATGTTGAACATTTTTTGAGATGCTGGTGGGAATGTAAACTCATACAACCATTATAGAAAGCAGTGTGAAGAAACCTTAAAAGACTCAAAATGAGCCTACCACCTGACCCAGTCAGACCACTCCTGAGTATCTACCCACAAAACGCATCCTACCGCAAGCACATCTATGTTTATTGCAGCTCTCTTCACAATAGCAAAGAGCTGTAACCAACCCAAGTGACCCTCAACCAATGAGTAGATAGAGAAAATGTGGTACATCTACACAATGGAGTTCTATGCAGCAGTAAAGAAAGATGACATCATGAGCTTTGCAGGTAAATGGATGGAACTAGAAGATACTATACTAAGTTAAGTAACACAGTCCCAGAAAAACAAACGACAAATGGTATTCCTTATTTGTGGATGCTAGAAATACCAACTTGTAAGGCAAACTTAGTAACATTAAGGTTATATTTCCTTTTATCTAAAAGCAACTGTGCTCTTAGAATATGCATCCCTGGGCTGGAGAGATGGCTCAGCGGTTAAGAGCACCGACTGCTCTTGTAGAGGGCCCGTGTTCGATTCCCAGCACCCACATGGCTGCTAAGAACAGTCTTGGGCCGGGCATGGTGGCACATGCCATTAATCCCAGCTCTCGGGAGGCAGAGGCAAGTGGATCTGTGTGAGCTCAAGGCCAGCCTGATCTACATAGTAAGTGCCAGGACAGCTGGGGCTACAGGGAGACCCTGTCTAAAAAAAAAAAAAAAAAAAAAAAAAAAAATTGCATCCCTTACCTGGCTCTATAATTCATGTATCACTTTTTAAAAAATATTTATTTATTATTTTTTATGTGTATGAGTATACTGTCTGCATGTAGGTTGGTGCACCCATGTTGTGCAATGCCACAGAGGTCAGAAGAGGGTGTCGGGTTCCTCTGGAACTGGAGTTAAAGATGGTTCTTAGCCGCCATGTGGGTGCTAGGAATCGAACCGGGGTCCTCTGCAAGAGCAGTCAGTGCTCTTAACTGCTGAGCCATCTCTCCAGCCCCAACCTATTACTTTTTTTCAGAATTTATAATTTTGGTATATGGGTGGAAGGTACGTATGCATATTTTAGAGTAATATAAAATTAAAAAAGAAAGAAGTGAATCCTGAAATATGATTTGGAAATAACATATAGTTGATTTTCAGACATAATGATTTCAGCATATGTGTGACATATACATATGCATATGTTGAAACAATATGGATTGGAGGGAACAACAACAACAAAAGGATAGGGACAGGGAACTGACTGAAGCAATAAAGTTTTTCCCCCCCAAAATAATCCTCTGCTTGGAAAAACTTTGAAAAGACTCAGAAGGGGATACAGGATATGTGTGGCAGAATGCATGAACTCAGAAGGGGTAGGGGCATGGAGGGGGAAATGAGTCTGGATTGACCTGAGAAGTGATGTATAAAATGCACGAAACTTTAATAAAATACTAAAAAAATTGAAAACCTAAAAAAAAAGGGGGGGGGGAGAATGCTTCATTTATTGTCTTTTCTTTTTTGCTGGATCCTGAGCCAGCTTCAACCTCCTACATCTCCTCAGACTTCACTTTCCTTTTATTTGAGCCTTGTTCCTTAGTGTTGTAATTTGGGGAATGAAGTGGACTTTTAAAATGCTGCGAATTGGGGAATTAATGTAGTTACCAAGGGATTATGAATTATTTTTCATGAGAATAAACTATTACATGACTAAGTCCAAACCCTGAATTTTGCTTTGGCTTCTTATTAAGACATAAGATTACTTCCTTCTACAAAGGTTTTGTTACCATTCATTATGGTGACATTCATTCAAGAAACTGGTGGTTTCCATTGAATGGTGTTACCATTCATTCAAGAAACTGAGGCTGGTCTCTAGGTACAAGTAAACATACAAAACTGTCAGGTAAGCCTCTTTTCTTTCTAAAGTGGCTTACATCTGGTATTTCATTATAGGATTAAATATATGCTCCTCAATTTAGGGAGAAGAGATCAAAATTATCAAATGGTATTGTAAAATTGCCCAATCAACCTGGTCATGATGTATGATCTTTTTTATGTGGGTCTGTATGCGATTTGCAAGTATTTTGTTGAGAATTTTTGCATCCGTGTTCATCAATGATATGGGTCTATAGTTTTCTTTCTTGTTTGTGTCTTTGCCTGGTTTGGGTATTAGAGTGATGCTGGCTTTGTAGAAGGAATTTGGGATATTTCCTTCTGTCTGTATCCTTCTGAAAAGTTTGAGTAGTAATGGTTGTAAGAACTCTTTAAATGTTTTATAGAATTCTGCTGAGAAGCCATCTGGGCCTGGGCATTTTTTAGTTGGGATGCTTTTTATTACATCTTCAATTTCCTCAAGTGTTATGGCTCTGTTTAAGCTGTCAATCTCTTCTTGGTTAAGCTTTGGCAAATCCCAGAATTTCAGATATTCATCCATTTCTCTTAAATCTTTCAAATTTAGTAGAGTATAGGCTTTTGAAGTATTCTCATATGATTGTCTGGATCTTTTCTTTACCTGTTGTGATGTTTCCCCTTTCATCGCAAATGCTATTGATTTGGAGTTGCTCTTTCTTTCTTTTGGTTAACTGGGCTAGAGGTCTGTCAATTTTGTTTGTCTTTTCAAAAAACCAGCTTTTGGATTCATTGATTCTTTTGTATTGTTTCCTTTGTTTCTATTTCATTGATTTCTGCTCTGATTTTTGTTATTTCTTCCTGTCTGTTGGGTTTAGGATTCATTTGTTGTTGTCTTTCAAGTGTTTTTAGCTGCAGTGTTAGACTGTTTACTTGTTGTCTTTCTGTTTTGTTTTTTTTTAAATGTAGGCACTTAGGGCTATAAATTTCCCTCTTAGGACTGACTTTAATGTATCCCAGAGGTTTTGTTGTGTTGTCATTTTCATTTAGATCCAGGAATACTTTTATTTCATTCTTTATTTCTTCTCTGACCCACTCATTGCTCAGTATTGTGTAGTTTAGTCTCCATGTGTTCTTACAGTTAGTAGGGCTTACCCTGGTGTTAATATTGAGCTTTATTGCACTGTGATCTGATAGAATGCATGGAATAATTTCAATCTTTTTGTATTTGTTGAGGTTTCTTTTGTGTCCCAGTATGTGCTCAATTTTGGATGCAGGGATGGTTCAACATATGTAAATCAATAAATATCATAAAACACATAAATGGACTCAAAGACAAAAACCACACAATCATCTCCATTGATGCAGAAAAAGCTTTCAACAAAATCCAGCATCCCTTCATGCTTAAAGTCTTAGAGGGAATTGGACTGGAGGGATCGTTCCTCAATGTAATCAAAGCCATATACAAGAACCCCACAGCCAACATCATCCTAAATGGAGAAAAGTTGGAAGCATTCCCCTTAAAGGAAGGAACAGGACAAGGCTGTCCACTATCACTACTCCTCTTCAATATAGTGCTTGAAATGCTCGCTACGGCAATAAGGCAAGAAAGCGAAATTAAAGGAGTACTAATTGGAAAAAGAGGAAGTAAAACTATCCCTTTTTGCAGATGATATGATAATTTACCTAAGGGATACTAAAAACCACCAGAAAACTCTTAGAAACAATCAAAAGTTTCAGTAAAGTGGCAGGATACAAAATAAACCAAGAAAAATCAGTAGCCTTTCTTTACACCAACAATAAGCAACTGGAGAAGGAATATAAGGAGACCTTCCCAATCACTACAGCCTCAAAAAAAAAAAAAAATACCTAGGAATAAACCTAACCAAAGACACCAAAGACCTCTACAACAAAAATTTTAAAAGTCTGAAGGAGATTGAATGACATCAAAAGATGGAAAGACCTCCCATGCTTATGGACTGGAAAGATCAATATGGTAAAAATGTCCATTCTACCCAAATTAATATACAGATTCAATGCAATCCCAATCAAAATCCCCATGAGCTTTTTCACAGACTTAGAAAAAAAAATCCTTAAATTCATATGGAAAAAAAAAGACCCCAAA
>VZQC01001310.1:2046244-2058590 GCA_009823505.1 Rhizomys pruinosus
CATGGATGTTGCCACAAGCTTATATCCTCTAGTGATTAGGAGATGTTATATGCCACAGTAAGACCTTGTCATCTTTCACAGGAAAAAAAGTAATCCATGGATTAACACACCATCCAAACATCTGTGTCTATACCAAAGTAACCTACCATAGTAATTAGTAATGTTTAAATACCTATATATCTAATTGCTTGTGCTTCATTAGTAGGATTGAAAGGTTATTCCTGGACAAACGGTCAGCCCATGAAAGGAAACAGCCAGAAGTCCAAAACGACATCTCCAAAGTAGACTGTTCTGCTTCTCGTCCACCTGTGCCCCTTTTCTAAGCCTAAGGAACAATCTGTGGAAGAGGGGGAGTGAGAGTAGAATGTAAGGGCTGCGATTGGGGTGAACAGTAAAACTACGACAATATAGTCTGGACGCTTATTTGATCAACTTGATTAAACATTCAAGCCCCTCCAGCTGGATGGTGGGAGCCTTAGGCTGTGTGGGTTTGGGCACAACCGCTTGCAAATTGGTTTTATATGAAGGATGCTTGTACTCAAAAAACAAACAAACACACAAAAGGAGCTAGATACTGAAAAGTCTTTAAAGCAGGTTTTCTTGCCAAGAGCTTGGAGGAAGATAGTCATTAAAATACACTCTGTAAGATTTGCAGTTTAAAAGGGTATACTTAAAAATAACATATATTCATATAGAGAGGGTATTTCAGCAGAGATTTACACAGAAATACAAAATAAACCATATAAGTTAATGGACTTGATTTCTTTGAAGTCCTAGTCCAGTCATATAGCTTTAAAGAGCAAAGTATATATTGGGTAAAATTTATTTGGCAGGTACTCAACTCTGCCCAAGCTTTGTCCACATATAATAGGATATTTTAAGGCTTAATGAAATGTTTAGATTAGTTAAATTTGGTTGTAGGTTTTGGTGAAAATGGTAATACATTTGAACTAATTGGGAATATAAAATGTTAATTGTGTTTTTTTATAATTTGTATTGAATTTCCAACAATAACTTTGGGGTAAAGGTAGACAATTGGTCTCTATATTTTTCTGAGTTATACAATATCACATGACCATATATAAATACAATCCTGGGGCTGGAGAGATGGTCTATTGGTTAAGAGTACCAACGCTCTTGCAGAGGACTGGGGTTCGATCCCCAGCACCCACATGGCAGCTGAGAACCATCTGTAACTCCAATTCAAGGAGAACTCCAGTTCCAGGGGAATCCGAGACCCTCTTCTGACTTCCGAGACATTGCACGACATGGGTGCACAAACCTACATGCAGACAGTACATTCATACACATAAAATAAATAAATAAATAAATAAATAAATAAATGAAATAAAATAAAATAAAGAGCAAAGTGTATATTGGGTAAAATTTATTTGGCAAGTACTCAACTCTTCCCAAGCTTTATCCACATATTATAGGATATTTTAAGGCTTAGTGAAATGTTTAGATTAGTTAAATTTGGTTGTAGGTTTTGGTGAAAATGGTAATACATTTGAACTAATTGGGAATATAAAATGTTAATTGTGTTTTTTTATAATTTGTATTGAATTTCCAACAATAACTTTGGGGTAAAGGTAGACAATTGGTCTCTATATTTTTCTGAATTATACAACATCACATTACTTGTAGGACAATTTAAAGGAATTAAGCTTAAATTTACTTCCCAAATAAGTAGCAGTCAATGAGAAACAGTTTGGGTAAATTTAATGAAAACTTAAGCCTTGGCTCCTGTTTATGGGTATGTGTAATACAACTTAGGCATCTGTAGGTCAAAACATAAAAATTTTAAAAACTAAAAGAGAGAGTTGGGATGTGGGGTAGTATCCCTTCTGGGATACAAATAGAAAAACTCTGTGTTCCAATCCTATTGATAAATTTTCAATTTTGAGATCTTGAAACTAACAATGGGAGAATTGTATGTTCCCACAGGTAAAAATCACCAATCTAAATGCCTGAAAATGTACAACTTTTGGCTGTGCAGGATGGACTGGGAAATGCCAGCAGAGAGGCTGACCCATCTGAACATTAAAGAAAGTGGAACCTTAGACTGCCTGAATCACAGACACTGAGCATCTCTTTGAATTCTATTGGGGTTAACTGTTTATAATGGGCCCTAACGAAATTTACCTTCCAGATGCTGAGAAACCTTCCTACCTCTCCCCTTTATAGGAAAAAGAAAAACATGATGGTACTGAAATCATTCCCTAACTGTAAATTAGAGCCAACTGTTATAGTGGTAATTTCTTATAAAACAGGTATAACTACCCTTTTTTAATTGACTGATAGGCATAGGAACCATGAAAGGATAATTCTCTATCTAGAGCCAAATTCAATAGTAAAGTCTTTATAAGCTGTATAATTAAGCAAAATATATTAGTACAGGAAAGCTCTAACATCAGCACTGAATTATTCTGCCTAGGAGATATTGGCTAGGGGATTCAACCCCCCCCCAAATTATAAAGGCCTTTTGCCTATAAGTGGGATTTATGCAAGGAGAAAGGCAGTAAGTCCCTGTTGTCGAAGACCTGGTGTGAGCATGAAAAAAAATGTTATGAGACGTCACTTGCTAACATACGACTGGCCTCTGAAATGCCAGAGAGCGTTACCAAAGGCCACTAAAGCAATACAGCAAAATATTGGTCTCCTTGAGACAAGCAAGACTCCTCCGTCAGTATCAGCTACACCTCAACTGCCTGGAGATACTGTGTAACAGTGGCAGCCATATGTCTCTATATATCCCAAATCTACTTGGCTATTAGCTCTCTCCTTGGAGGAATAACTCACAGCGGATGCCACAAGCTTATGTCCTCTAGTGGTTAGGAGATGTTATAAGCCACAATAAGAACTTGTCAACCCTTTATAGAGAAACCACAGTTTGTGGATTAGCATGCCATCCAAGCATCTGTGTCTATGCTCACAGCTTAGCTTGCCATAATAATTAGTACTGCTTAAATGCCTGTACATCCAGTTGCTTGTGTTTTGTTAGTATGACTAAAAAGGTATCACTGGATAAGCTGTCAACCCATGAAGGGAAACAACCTGAACAGACTAGAGTCCAAAATGACAACTACAAAGAAAGTAGACTGTTTTCTTCTCACCCACTTGTGCCCTTTTCCCAAAGCCTAGGAAACAAATTGCAGAAGAGAAGGCGTGGTAGAATGTAAGGGCTGCAGAGAGATAGGGGGTGAATCATGAGACTACAGCAATATAGACTAGACTCCTAATTGGTCAATATGCCTGTGCATACAAGCATCACCAAGTGGACTATGAGAACCTTGGGTTGCTCAAAATTTGGACAAAGATACTTGCAAAATGCACCAATTACCTAATTGTATGGCAAACTGAGTAACATCAATGTTATCTGAAAACAACTGTGTTATTATATTGTAGAATCCCTTAAAAATAAACAAATAAAAGAGGAAAAAAAATCAATAAAAAATAATATAATGTCAATTTTCAGCTTTATAATTTCCACTTTTTAGCTTTTTCTTTTTAAAATTTATTTATTTATTTATTTATTTATTTATTTATTTATTTATTTATTTTGTATCTTTTTGAGACAGGGTCTCCCTGTAGCCCTGGCTGTCCTGGAACTCACTATGTAGACCAGGCTGGCCTTGGACTCTCAAAGATCCGCCTGCCTCTGCCTCCCAAGTGCTAGGAATAAAGGCGTGGGCCATCAAGTCCGTCTTTTTTTTTTTTTTTTTTGTTAGTTATTTATTTCTAAGGGATTAATTTTTTAGCTTTTTCTAATGGTTTATTACTTTTTAAATTTTCCTATTTTTTCATTTATTTTAAGCAGAATTCAAAATGAGTTACTGAAGTACCTTATGATA
This sequence comes from Rhizomys pruinosus, assembly GCA_009823505.1. Classification (NCBI taxonomy): domain Eukaryota; kingdom Metazoa; phylum Chordata; class Mammalia; order Rodentia; family Spalacidae; genus Rhizomys; species Rhizomys pruinosus. The sequence continues at coordinate 2,050,099 of VZQC01001310.1, forward strand.
AATAATTTAAATTTCTCATCAGATAGTTTCAGCATTTCATTCATTTTTTATCTGGTATCTGACAACTATTTTCTTATTTAACTTGTTATTTTATTGGTTCTTGGTGAAAAAGATCTTAAACCCAGATGTTTGGGATTTTATAAGAATATTCTATGGGGCTGGAGAGATGGCCTAGCGGTTAAGAGTGCCAACTGCTCTTGCAGAGGATCCAGCATCCACATGGCGGCTGAGAACCATCTTTAACTCTAGTTCCAGGGGAATCCAACACCCTCTTCTGACCTCTGCAACATTGCATGACACGGGTGCACAAACCTACATGCAGATAGTACATTCATACACATAAAAAATAAATAAAATTTAAAAAAGAGAATATCTTATTATTTTTTTTAGCAAATATCCTTTGCTTTATGAAGTACCATGAAGACTACATGGATATTCATGTTAAAATTTTTACTGAATACACTGATACAACCTGGGAGAAAAGAAGCACCTACTTACACTGGGAGGTAGAAATTCCCTTTCGCTTTTGGGTTGCTAAGACCTTCCCAGAGAACATGTGTATCATCTTAGAACGCTGCAGAAATTAAGCAGCGGTGGATGCTGAGACCACCTTATATCTTCATCAAAGGGAGAGAAGACAGCCATGATGCATGGATGCATGGAGCACCTTGTCCAGCCTTATCAATATTGGGGTAGGTAGAATTCACCTCCCTACTTGACTTCACTGACAAGAAATGGAAGGCGAAATAATGATGACTAGGTTCACCTGTCACTGTCTTGGCTAATTCACTACTCCTGGGTGGATGTCTTAATTTGCATGGGATGGTTGCTGGGTGGAATAGCATGAGCTCAGTGGAAGATCCAATCTCTGCACCCTCTGCTTGGCTCTGCAAAAATTGAATAATTTTTCTTTCTTTAAAAAATAGTGTATTTATTAATTTTATTTTATGAGTATGAGTATTATGTTTGAATGTCTATAAGTACTCAAGTATTGTACCATGCCCATGGAGGCTAGAAAAAGAGAGCTGGATGCCTTGGAACTAGACTTATGAATGGAAGGTTATTAGCTGCTATGTGAGTTCTGGGAACTGAACCCAGATCTTCTCTAAGAGTAGCCAGTGCTGTTAACCACTGAGGCATCTCTCCAGCCCTGACTATGTCATTTCTTAAGTCCTTAAGCCCTAAGTTATTGGGTAATGTGCCCCACTCCCAATAACTTTTAGAGGTTTTCTGTTTATCTGCAATTCCCACCAATATTTTATTCCTGGTAAGAGGTAGACTTTGGAGGAATCAGATTACTCCATTTTTACTGGACCCAGAAGTCTTCTCAGTAAGAACATTTTGAAACCTGACAAATTTATTTTAATATTATCTGGAACAATTAATTTGTGAGAATATATAAAATATATAATGGTTTATGATGTTATAAACATAACTGAGTTATGTTTCATCAATTAATATCACTTTAAGACTAAAAGTGCCAAGGGCTGGAGAGATGGCTCAGAGACCAAGGGCTGCTTTTGCAGCATTCCCTAATGTTCAATTCCTAGAATGTACACAGTGGCTAAAAAACAATCATAATTCCAGTTCCAGCAGAATCCAATGCCCTCTTCTGACCTTCTCAGGCATTGCATAACATGGATATACTTACATATGTGCAGGCAATAAACTCATACACAAAGTAAAAATAATAAATATTAAAAATGCACGTATGTATTTATTTATACATGATGAATTATAAGTAATATATCACACTTAAAGCCAATTAAATAATTTAGATAATTCAAGGTTATTTGGATTTTAGTGAAATACAGTAGAAATCTATGTATTTAATATGCTTCAGACCAAAAAAAAAAAAAGTGTTTGATTTCAGCTAAAGATACTAATGGTGACATCCAATTCCAATAAAATACTTTATGGCAGTTGTTCCACTAATACATTTGAAAGCAACATTTTTTTATCTCTCAATACTCAAACTCCTTGAAAGTATTTTAGACATATCATTAGTTTTCAGAAAAAAATCATATTACCTAGCAGCTACAAATCATGTGCTTTAGGTAATGTCTTGATAGAACTCATAATTGTTAAAGCAAACAAAATAAAAACCTCTCTTTTAAGAGAAAACTTACTATTAAAAGATAGTCAATAGGAGGGCTGAAGAAAGAGAGCTCAGTTGGGAGAACGCTTGTCTGACATGTAGGACAGTTTAGAGTCAATTTTCAGTACCACAAAAGAAAAAAAGAAAAGAAAAAGAAAAGAGAAGACAAAAGAAAAGAAAATAAAGTAAAAGAAAAGAAAAGAAAAGGAAAGAAAAGGAAAGGAAAAGAAAGCCAGTATTTCCTGTAAACTACTCAAGTAAAAATCTGGTTTTAGTATGGGGTCGTTCCAGGATCTATTTAGCCCACTTTTACTGCCCAGTACAACTTTAAATTGTGATTCTATTTACTAGCATGATCTCAGCTAAATGTTGTATGATTACAAGTCTCACTATCAATCACAGGAGTATAGCTCACTCCTGAATACCAGACTTACATATACATGCCACCTGACACTATTAAACTTTTTAGTTTTTTTTTTTTTTTTTTTTTTTTTTTTTTTTTTGTCTTTTTTGAGACAGGGTCTTCTTGTAGCCCCAACTGGCCTGGTCTGTAGACCACGCTGGCCTTGAACTCACAACAATCCGCCTGCCTCTACCTCCAGAGTGCTAGGATTAAAGGTGTGTGCAAACATGCCCAGCATAAACTTTTTAGTTTTTAATAAAAAACATTTATGATAATAATTCTTATCGGTGACCATAAATTAGAATAGCAATTAATGTATCATTTAGTAATAATGATCAATGGTTTAAATGATTTAAAACATATAAGCAAATTAAAAGATTAATTACAAAAAATTTATTGAACTTGATAATGAAAAGCTCAGTCAAATTAAGCATAACAATTTGAGATCTTTATATATAATTATTAACAACTCCAACAGAATTGTTTATCATTTACTATTGCAACTAACTGTCAAATTTCATTAATGAAGCAGTAAGTCTAGTGTTCTTAACATTTGCTAAATTGCTTTGAGACAAAGAAAAACAGGTTATACAAGGTGATTAATATTCCACAGGACTTAATAGTAGTTTGGAGACAGACATCACAGTATTGACTTGATTTTCTTTTAATATTTTTATCTATTATTATATTTTTACATTTTATGTATATGAGTGTGCTGCCTGCATGTGTGTAAGTGTACCCATGCTATGTCACAAAGTCATATGAGGGCGTCAGATCTCCTGGAACTGGAATTACAGATAGTTGTTAGCCACTATGTGGGTGCCAGGAATTGAACCTGGGTTTTCTGCCAGAGCAATCAGAGAGTTTAAGTGTTGAGCCATCTCTTCAGCCCTGTATTACTCTGATTTTTAAGAATAATGTCAATTTTTGATTCACTATAATATAAATTTCAGTTGAAATTGGCATATGTGTTGTTTTTTTTTAAATAGTTTTTTTTTCTTTTTTTTCTTTTTTTTTTTTCCAGTGAGGGGGTGCTTAAGATTTATTGTAGGAAATGCACAAAATTCAATAGAAACACTCATGAAAATGCGATAGTAAGGTAGGTGGGATGTCTCTGTGGTTAAGAGAACGTACTGCTTTTTCAGGGACCTGTTGGGTTCCCAGCATCCACACAGCATCTCACAGCCACACATGACTCCTATGCCAGGAGATCTGGCTCCACTTCTTACCTCCGCAGGACCAGGCTTGCATATGGTACAGACACATACATGCTGACAAAACACTCATACACATAGAATAAAATATATAAACATTGCTTTAAAGGTAACTGATGAGGATAAAAGATAATTATTTATTTCTGTATGTGTATGAATGTATTGTCTGCATGCAGGTCTGTGCACCCGAGTTGTGCAATGCCGCGGAGGTCAGAAGATGGTGTCGGATTCCCCTGGAACTGGAGTTCTCCTGGAATTGGAGTTTTAGACGGTTCTTGGCCGCCATGTGGGTGCTGGGGATCGAACCCGGGTCCTCTGTAAGAGCGGTCGGTGCTCTTAACCGCTAGGGTATCTCTCCAAATATGTGTTTTAAAAGGAACAAGGAAATATCAACTAGAAGAATGTTATTACTTATAATTGGTGAAGACTTATAGGAAAAAGAATTTCAAAAAGATAAAAAGTAAAGCCAAGCATGGTGGTGCATGCCTTTAATCCCAGCGCTCGGGAGGCAGGCAGATCTCTGTGAGTTCAAGGGCAGCCTGGTCTACAGAGCAAGCTCCAGACCAGCTGGGACTAAAGGAAGATCCTGCCTCAAAAAGACCAACCCCCCCCAAAAAAGAGTATACATTATTTACACTGTTAAACACAATGCTATTTTATATTTTCTACAAAGATACAGAAATGGTTTCTTTTATTTTCATTCTTCTTATATTTTTACCAGATGAACTGTAAATGGTAAATCAAATCTAATGATGATCTCTAATATGTATGTATATCCTTTTTACTCAAGTAAAATAACTAGGAATTTAATGATATCCTATCATCTTAGCAAATTCAGTGACATTAGAAAAGTAACAAATTCCCCTCCACCTCCCACCAGCACCCAAAGAAGAATCTAAGCCTTTGTAGGGCTGAGAATTGCTGTACTGTACCTTGATTTCTTCTATTTCATCTGGTACTATCTTGTATGCTGATATAGTCCCACCCAACCTGAAATTAGGAGAAAAAAAAATTCTCAAAACCAGAAACAGTGTAAAAATACATGGATGATTTATGCTATTAGCATTAGAGTACCAGTAGTAATCTCCCAAGGCTCACATTGGTAACTATGGAGGAAAATACTCTGTTTCAGTTTTCCATTTATTACAAGAGATAGATAACAAATGACTACCCAAAGAATAAACATACTAGATATGTTATTTAGAATTAAATTTCCATTATTGATGGTTTTAATAATGCTGAAACTTACAGGTTTATTGTTGGATTCTGTTATAACATATCATGAATCAATAGCAAATATGTTTTTGTTTAATTAATAAACTATTTCCTGAGGTAGTTTAAGGTTTCTAAAAATTGAATTGAAACTACAGTTTACATTTTTTAAAGGGAAAAAATGTGAATTCCTAAACATATTCTGGAATTAACATACAGTCTATTTCCAGAGGACATAATTTTGATACATGTGTGATGTTTATATAGGCATATTTTGGAGCAATAGAAATGGGAGAGAACAACAACAACATAAAGACTGGGGCAAAGAACTGACTGACACAGTTATATTTTGTCCAAAGCAATAAACCTCTGCAGAGAAAAACTTTAAAAAGAAAGAGAACGATGCAGGATGTGTATGGCAGAATGCATGAACTGGGGTGGGGTGGGGGGAAGGGAAAGGGGAATGTGTCTAAATTGGTCTGAAAAATGATATATAAAATACACGAAACATCACTAAAAGTATTTTATTTTTTAAAAAAGAAAGTACAGTTTACATATCTTGCTATGCACTCCACTTCTCAGGTTCTCCTATTATTAAAATGCTGCATTAGTGTGGTCCAAACTCACAAATGATAAACCAATATTTATTTGAATTGTGTTACAACATATATCATGAATCAATAGCAAATATGTTTTGTTTAATTAATAAACTATTTCCTGGAGTAGTTGAAGGTTTCTAAAAATTGAGCTGAAAGTACAGTTTATATTCCTGCTTTGTGTTCCACACTTTGCAGGTTCCCCTACTGTTAAAATGCTGCATTAGTGTGGTTCAACTTCAGAAATAGTAAACCAATTATTTATTTTGCTTCTTTTAAAAAATTATTTGAGTGGGAAGGAGAAGCTAGAACTGCCTTGAGCACAGCAGCGGCCGGGCCCAGACCAGCCGAATTGCGGGGACCGCACCACTTCTGGTAGGGGACTGTGGGAAGGAGAAGCTAGGCCCGCCTGGCACACCGTCCACAGGCCTGCTTGGGTCTAAACCCTAAACCCTTATATGGTGTGGCCAGGTCGCCCTTCCTCCTTGCAGCCAGAAGCAGCTCTGGTGCAACAGTGAGTCTTCATGCTGGGTGCTCAGGTTGGGCCCTTGCTAGCCAAGACCACCTGAAGCACAGGTAAAAGCCCGGCACTATAGCAGACAGGCCAGGCTAAGTCAGGCATTCCTCCGAACCCCACCACCACCAACCGGAATTGAGGAAAGAGTATCCAAGTGGACTTTTTTGGAGAACCTTCAGAACAGGAAGGGAAGAGTGACGTAGACTTCCAATATCCAATATATAACCAAATTGAAAGCCTGAAACCTAGACAAGTCAAAACTCCATAAACAAGGAGGAGAAAAAGAAAAAGAAAGCATCAGAAGGAGGAAAGAGACAAAGAGGGCCATTACATCTTTATTAAAGGAACAACTGACAATGAAGATCTCATGATCATGAATATATACCCACCAAACTCTGGTGCACCAAATTTTATAAAGACAATTCTTCAGGATCTCAAGGCACAGATTAACCCCAGCACACTAAGAGTAGGGGACTTCAATACCCCATTAAATCCCTTAGACAGATCAACAGGACAAAGGATAAACAGAGAGACATCTGAACTAAATGATACAATACTCCAAATGGACCTCACAGACATCTATCGAATATTTCACCCAAACATCAGAGAATACACTTTCTACTCAGCACCTCACAAAACATTCTCCAAAATAGACCATATACTGGGACACAGAAAAAACTCAACAAATACAAAAAGATTGAAATAATCTATCAGACCACAGTGCAATAAAATTCAGTATCAACAACAAGATAAACCCTACAACCTACAAGAACACATGGAGAATAAACAACACTCTCCTGAATGATGAATGGGTCAAGGAAGAAATAATGAAATAAAAACATTTCAGGAATGGAATGACAATGATAATACAACACAGCAAAACCTATGGGACACTTTAAAAGCAGTCCTAAGAGGGAAGTTTATAGCTCTAAGTGCCTACATTAAAAAAAACAGAAAGAGCACAAGTGAATGATCTAACACTGCAGCTAAAAATACTTGAGAGACAACAACAAATGAACCCTAAATGCCGCAGACGAGAAGAAATAACAAAAATCAGAGGAGAGATTAATGAAATAGAAACAAAGAAAACCATACCAAAAAATCAATGAATCCAAAAGTTGGTCCTTTGAGAGAATAAACTGTGGAGAGGTGTGGCGACAGTCCCAGGAAGGCACCCAAGACTTTAGCAAAGTTTTATGACTAACAACTGAGTCTTATGATCAACACCTGATTCCCTCCTACCTCAAAGTAAAGCCACGCTCACCGTTTGAGCTGTGCAGGTGCACCCTGTATACAAGATCAGGCCAGATGATACCAATAGACTAAGGCCACGAGACCTGGGCTGGGAAGGTGGATAAATAGAGGGACTTTCTAGATAGAGAGACTCTCTCTCTCCTTTATAGTCTGAGAGAGAAGCTTGCTTGCCTGAGGAAGGAGAAGGCTTAGAGGGAGAGGCTTGGAGAAGGAGAAAAGATGTGCTTGAATAAACCGTTCTGACAAGACCTGCCTGCCTGAATAATAAACAGCTTTGGGAAGAACGAGCGAGAGGTGCTTTGTTGCTGTGGCTTTATACAAGTGTTTCCTACAAGTGTGCAAGTGTTTCATACAATAAACAAGATAGACAGACCTCTAGCCCAGTTAACCAAAAGAAAGAACGAACAACTCAAATCAATAGAGTCTGTGATAAAAGGGGAAACATCACAACAATGAAAAGATCCAGACAATCATAAGGGAATGCTTCAAAAACCTATACTCTACTAAGTTTGAAAACCTAGAAGAAATGGATGAATATCTGAAATCCTGGGAATCACCAAAGCTCAACCAAGAAGAGATCGACAGCTTAAATAGAACAATAATACATGAAGAAATTGAAGATGTAATAAGTAGCCTCCCAACCAAAAAATGCCCAGGCCCAGATGGTTTCATGGCAGAATTCTATAAAATATTTCAAAAACACTTACAACCATTACTACTCAAGTTGTTTAGAAGGATACAAACGGAGGGAGTTCTCCCAGTTTCCTTCTATGAAGCCAGCATCATGCTATTACCAAAACCAGGTAAAGATGCAACCAAAAAGGAGAACTATAGACCCATCTCCCTAATGAACACAGATGCCAAAATTCTAAACAGGATTCTGGCAAACCGCATACAGACTCACATCAAGAAAATCATCCACCATGACCAAGTTGGATTCATACCAGAGATGCAGGGATGGTTCAACATACGAAAATCAATAAACATCATCAAACATATCAATGGACTGAAGGACAAAAACCACACCATCATCTCAATTGATGCGGAGAAAGCCTTTGACAAAATCCAGCATCCTTTCATGTTTAAAGTCCTGGAGGGAATTGGTCTGGAGGGATCATTCCTCAATGTAATCAAAGCCATATACAGGAAACCCACAGCCAATATCATCCTAAATGGGGAAATGACAGAAGCATTCCCC
>VZQC01001310.1:2060237-2074173 GCA_009823505.1 Rhizomys pruinosus
AGTGGGGTATTGCTGTGACAGACCTGACCTTGGTGTTTTGGGGAAGGATTGTGGAGGCGTTTGGAACTTTGGGCTGGGAAGATCATTGAATGCCTAAAGATTGTTGCTGTGGAGCTTGGAGCAGTTTTGCTGAAGGAGTTGTAGAAGATGGAGGCCTGGCTTGTGAAGTTTCTAGTTTCAAAGGAAAGCAGAGATCATCAGGACTGTGTAATCTGTGGGTTCTGGTCAGCTGGGGCTGGAGAATCAGCTGTAAGTAACAAGAGACCAGAACCTGAAGTGAAACTTTTGTGGTACTGGGGCAATTGATGCTGGTTAGCTGGGGCTGAAAAATCAGCTGTAAGTAACAAGAGACCAGCATCACTGAGGTGAAATCTTCTGGGGAGAATATCTTCAAGGTCAGCACACAGAAGCTGTGACCCAGAAAGGGCCTGAGCCTCCATCTCGAGCCAGAAGCCGGACTTGGTAACGTGTAAGAGTCTCCTATATGGTTCCGGTGTTGAAATTTGAGGGGGTCACAGAGAGCAGCCGAGGCTTGGCACTGTGAGAGGTCAGGAAAGACCATTGGTGGAAGTGCACCTCGGTTGCAGTGAAGACCCCAGGATTGCAGGGGTCATGGAGAGAAGCTGAGGCTTTGCACCAGGAGAGGTCAGAAGAGACCATTGGTGAAGGTGCTGCCTCAGTTTCAGTAGCGACCCCAGCTTTTTGGAGATGCCAGGACCTTGGGACGACCACCAAGAGCAGCAGCAGGTGTGGAATGGAGTCGGCCTGGATCTGCGAGATGAGCTGTGTGCGCTGTGGACAGCAGAGTTGGAAAGGGGGAGCTGCCGAAACCCTTTGGAGCCCAGAAGATCGTGAGTGAATCCCAGGTGTCCAGCCTTGAGCTACTTTGCTGGACTTAGGTTTTGTTTGAGTGAGCCTGATTCTTCCCTTTGAAATAATACAGTACTTGTTTTGGATTTTACAGCAGCCCACAGTTAAGAGAATTTTAAGAGACTATGAACTTTTAAGTGTTTGGAGATTTTAAGGACTGTGGGGCTTTTAAGGTTGTACTGTCTTAGGTTGTGATTAATGTTAACATAATACTTTGGGGATAAGAATTGGAAAGGTGGTGATGTGTTTTGTGTGTTACCAAAGGCCACTATTGGAATTGGAAAGGTGGTGATGTGTTTTGTGTGTTACCAAAGGCCACTAAAGCAATAAAGCAGATATAGATCTCCTTGAGTCAAGCAAGACTCCTCTGTCAGCACCAGCTACACCTCACCTGCCTGGAAATACTGTGCAGCAGTGCCATCCATATGCCTGCACATCCCAAATCTGATTGGCTATTAGCTCTCTCCTTGGAGGAATAACCCATGGCTGATGCCACACGCTTACATCCTCTAGTGGTTAGGAGATGTTATAAGCCACAGTAAGACCCTATCACATTTAACAGAAAAAATGTAATTCATGGATTAACATACCATCCAAACATCTGTGTCTATACCAAAATAACCTATCATAACAATTAGTACTGTTTAAATACTTATATATCTAATTGCTTATGTTTCGTTAGTAGGATTGAAAGGTTATTCCCGGACAAACTGTTAGCCCATGAAAGGAAACAGCCAGAATTGTCAGAGTCCAAGACAACAGTTCCAGAGAAAGTAGACTGTTTTGCTTCTCGTCCACCTGTGCCCCTTTTCTAAGTCTAGGGAACAATCTGTGGAAGATTGGGCGTGGTAGAATGTAAGGGCTGTGATTGGGGTAAATGGTGAAACTACAGCAATATAGTCTGGACACTCATTTGATCAACTTGATTGAACATACAATTCCCCCCCTCCCCCCAGCTGGATGGTGGGAGCCTTGGGCTGTGTGGGTTTGGGCACAACTGCTTGCAAACTGGTTTTGCATGAAGGATGCTTGTACTCATAAATTATTACTTATTGTTAAAAAAAGAAAAAAAATAAAGAAGTAATAAAAAAACTTAGTTTTAAAGGTGGGAGCAGTGGCAGGTGTATCTCTTTTGAGTCTGAGGCCAGCCTTGCCTACATAGTGAATTCCAGGCCAGTCAGGCCTACCTAATGAAAATTGGTAAACCAAACACCAAACCAAACATGAAACCAAACTACCAAACCAAACCATCAAATCAACCAACCCAACCCAACCCAACCCAACCAAAAACCAAACCAAAAATGAAACCAAACCAAACTAAAAACCAAACCAAAAATCAAATCAAACAAAAACAGAACTTCTAGGTTCCAGAAACTGTTGAGAAGAACATAAAATCTGCCTGGAATTTCATAGGGTACAGAATAGTCAAATCACATTAAAAAGATACTTGAGGATTCCTGCTAACTGGATTACTATAAAGCTATAGTAATCAAGACCACAATGGTGACAACATACACAAGACCTATGCAAACTCAAAGCAGCCAAAACCCTGGCATAGAACTGGGGAACTGGTTAAGAAGCCCCAACCTTAGCTGAGGAACCATTGGCTGCTAGGTAAGGGAGACTTGATCTTCAAGGGAGTGATGCTAAATAGGCTGACTAGGTTTTAGTGGATGAAATCATGCTGAGGGACATCTGGGAACACAAACTTGACTTGATTGACCTTAACATACATGATAGAATGCATGAAATCTGGAAAGAGGGTTCTGTGGAGGGTGCAGATAGGGGAGCAACAACAACATAAAGACTGGGTCAAATAACTGACTGATACAGTTAAACTCTGCCCAACACAACAAGCAGAGGCTTGTTTCTGCAGTGAAAAACTTTGGAAAGACTGAAAGATGCAAGACATGTATGGCAGAAGGCATGAACAGTGGTGAGGTGGGGGGCAAGGAGAGGGGAATGTGTCTAAATTGGGCTGAAAGATAATGCATGAAATATACAAATCATCAATAAAAGTATTTTTAAAAAGATGTATTGTATGAAATACACAAAAATTAATATATATTGAAGAAAAAAACTTTTATTCTTAAACAAAAATGAAACATAGGTAAAAAGAAGCTTTAAAAAGCAAATGAGGGGGGCTGGAGAGATGGCTTAGCGGTTAAGAGTGCCGACTGCTCTTGCAGAGGACCCGGGTTCGATCCCCAGCACCCACATGGCGGCCGAGAGCCGTCTGAAACTCCAATTCCAGGAGAACTCCAGTTCCAGGGGAGTCCGACACCCTCTTCTGACCTCCGCGGCGTTGCACATCACGGGTGTACAGACTTGCATGCAGACAATACATATACATACAGAAATAAATAAAATTAAAAAAAAAATTAAAAAAAAAAAAGCAAATGAGGGAAGTAAGAGGGGCACAGAGGGGGGAAGAGGGGAGCAAGGGAATTCAGGAGAGGGAGAGGGTGGAGATAACAGGGATACTGGGGCTGGGGAAGGAGGAGGGAGGTGGGAAGGGAAGAAGAAAGATTAGAGATTATTGGACCTTGGGTAGCTAGGGAACCCAAAGTGTAATGTGATGCCCCCCATACTCCATGAGAAATGCCCATACAGTAAACATTAGTGCAGTTAGTGCAACCTAGGGGCTGTATGGCAAAGAACAAGGTGCCAGACAAAAGACACCTCCCTTTCAATGATTGGTGAGAGTGATCCACAAGACTATCAAAATAACACAGGCTATTGCCAAAGCTCTTAATTACCTACCAGAAACAGAAAGTGAGACCCTATTACTCCAGACAGGACATACTTAAAAAATAGGTCTGAAAAGTAATGGAGCTAGAACAGACCTGGAAGCCTTCTATCTGAAGTTTAGCACTCATAATGCTAGATAATATGCACACTGCTAAGGGAGAAAATCAATCAATGGTACAACCCAGCCCTAAAGCCTAATAAGCATGATGAGCTGCACAGCAAACTACCCATATTGGTGCAGTACTGGTACTGTTTGTTATCTGGGAGATAATCAACAGCTACCTAATTGGATTTAAAACCCTCTCAATGGGAGTAAACTCATGAGTGCCACTGTAAACTCAGGTAAATGCACAGGGCTGGAGAGGACACAGATCCTAGAAAAAACACTGTGTCATATCTAAAGACAATGACAATTTTTATCATATGCTAAATATGGGATCTTAAATTTATAGAAAAACATACCATATACCACTCATCAAAAGAAATTTTTCTTTGCCACAGAAGGATGCTATTGCAGAATCCCCCAACTGGTAAGACACAGAAAGTATACATCTAAAAGATGCTCAATTCTGAGAGACACATCTATGGTTGAACATTTACACCTAAGGCTCATGGAACATTGTGGAATGAGAGGCAGAGAGAAAATGAATGTATTATTCAATTCTCAACAGTAAAGCTTCCTTACACAACAGAGTACAGTTCAAACAGAAGACCACAACTAGCCAAATTCAAAGGATGGGAGCATCCAGAGTGTGTTTCCCAACATAGGACCCTATATTATTCACCTACCCACAGTTCAGAGATCGTTGAAGAAGAGGAGCAACTGTAAGAGCCAGGGCTGGGGCATGAATACAGAGAAGCAGTGGCTTACAGACGACTGGAAGCTTTCACATGTGAACTTGTGGCAATGCTGGCATCAGGCATGGATCCTTACCAACTGAGACAAGTTCTCAGAGTGGAGCACGAGAAATGGGTCGGGGACTGGCCCTGGACTGAGAACTATAGGAGACTGATTACTGCTGGATGAGGAATAGTATGCCTTATCTAAGATTTCTAGACGTGCTGACTACACTCCAGTGGATAAATTCAAACAGAAGGAAATCTGGGTTCAAAAGCCTGACTGGATAGGACTTACAATGGATGATGTAATGCATGAGTTCTGAGGGGGAACTGGAGTGTGGGGGTGGGGTGGCCTAAATTTGATCAGGAACTATAGTATGAAGTGTAAAAATGCTCAAAAAAAAAAATAAAATAAAGCCAGAAAACAAGCCTTTGAACATAAGTAAAATTAAATGCAGAAGGACAAAGAAGAAAATATACTATTTTGTGGTCCAGGATGACTTTTATCATACATGTCTCTGGGATGTTGCTTCTGCAAATGAATTCTGGTAGCAGACAACAGGGATAATTTATATTATAATAGCACATATATACTTCATTTAGTATAAAGGAATTGGGGCATTTTTATTTTGACTTATTTTTATTTTTTGTGTATGAATGTACCACTGGCATGCATGTAAGTGCACTAAATAAATACAATGACTGTGAAGGCCAGAAAATTATCAGACCCCCCTGGCAGTGAAGTTATAGATGATGGTTAGTCACCATAAGGGTGGTGGGGACCAAAGCTGGGTCCTCCGCAAGTACAGTGCAGCCAATACTGTTAATAGCTAAGCTATCTCTCCAGGCCTGACATTTTATATTAACATATTTCTATATCATATTGTAGAAAGAATTCTGCTCATGTACCTTGTAAGTAGTACAGAAAAAAACACACTGCTAATGGTCTGTTCTGAATTAACTTTTAACCTAGATAGTAACTTAGGAAGAATGTGGTTTGGGGTATATGCAACACATTCCCCAGACTCAGACCAAGAAAGAAAAGTACTGCATGATCTTTCTCATGTAGATCCTAGCTTGGAATATTTAGATGTGTGTGATTGAATTGGAATACCCACAGAAGTCAGGAAACTAGAAAGGGACTATGGTGGAAGGAGATTTCAAGGGAGAACAAAGGTAGTATGAAGTAGGAAAAGGGAATAATGGAGAAGAAAACATAACATGGGGTTAGGGGTGGGAGGGCAGGGAAGATAAGGGGGATATGGGAAGGAATAACTAAAACTATCTCTGAAAAAGCTACATGGAAACCTGCTATTTTAGAAGCTTTCTAAAGCATACATTTAGATATAGAAGAAGAGTATAAATAAGGGACGACGCCTCTCCCAAACACTGCAGACTACCAAACAAAAAGTCTAATGTCCAGTTTGAGTTACCTCTTTTCAAGTTGTTCAGTGAGGTCTCATAGACTCCCCCACTAACATTACAAGCTATTATCACTGCTCATAGTTCCCTCTCGAGAACTTGATGGTAGGACCCTCTTGCTAAGATATATTTTGAGACATACTCTCTCACAGAACCTGGAGCTCAACTATTCAACTAGACTGTCTGGCAGGGTTTTCTATTTCTACATCCCTAGAGTGGGGATTACAGGTCCCATGCCTGATTTTCTTCCACAGGTGCTGGAAAAAAGAACTCAGGTACTTATGCTTGCACAGCAAGTACTTTGCCCATTGAGCCATTTCTCTAGTTCCTACATAGAATCTCATAGAAGTACAAAAATAGTTCCTTCATTTGTAATGATCTCATTTCTGTGATTCCACCCTCTAATTTAGACACAAGAGAGGAAGAGAGGCCTTACCTCTAGAACATTAGCTACACAGGAAGTATGAACTGGAGAGTCTCGGAGAACGAGAGAATGAAGACAACAGACAGACTGCAAACCTAAGTTGCCATAAGAGGCCGTGATATCCAAAGAAAATAAGTTACTAAAGTGAAAATAGCTATGGTAAACATTAGACACTTGTTAGATACAGGATTAACCATATATGGCATAAACCATAAGAAAAAGAGTCCACAAATTCACCTGAAGTCCCTCACACAATTGGGTACATGACTGGGAGTCTCTAATTTCTAAAGACCCAGAAAGAAACTGCTCAAAACTTTCATAATTTCCTTCTTTTTTTTTCCCCTAGGCCAGTCAGTATCCATCTCTTTTATTTTTCTTAATACACATTTAGTAGTATTTTTACTTTATCATACTTAAAATTTTATATTTCTATTTTTTATTTAATTTTTATTGATGCTTTGTGCATTTCATACATCATTTTCCAATTCAGATCAGGCATATTTCCCTTTCCCTTCCCCCCCACCCCCACCCCATCCCAGATCATGCATTCTGCCATAACTGTCCTGCATCTTTCTTAGAATCATCTAAGTTTGTTTATAATTTTTTTTTACTCTTAGACAATCTTTTCTTTTCCATTATTTTTTCTTTCTTTTTTGCCACCATGCCTGGCTTGGTAATACTATTTTTGAACTCTTCTTTTTCCTTTCATTTATTTGCTTCATTCTTTATTTTCCCTTTTTCTGCCTCCTTACTTTATTGTGGGGACCCACACCAATGCTGACCCACTCCTAGTTCCCTGGGAGCCATAGCAAGGAGTGGCACAGACAGTGCCTACAGACACACTTCTGGGAAACTTGTCTCTAACAAACCTCATCTATTTTTCCTTTGTTACAACTTTATATAGTGAAAAACGGGGGAGGGGGGTCTCAGTGCATGAAAGGGTCAGGATTCCAAGAAAAGTGAAATTAACCAGTTCTCATATAAAGAGGATGGGGAAAAGCTTCATAGATAAACTTTGGGTGATAACTTTGAGAGAAGGCTGTTAACCATTGAAAGCAAATATAAATCTTGGTAAAAGCAAGTAAGACAGATAACAATCACAGATGCACTTAGGTCCTGAGTAAAGCAGGCGATAACTAGAGGAAGACAGATAACAATAAATGAAGACTGTCCTGGATGATTTTCCCATGGAATAAAAAAAAGAGGAGTTTGGGGCTTGACAGCCGTGTCCCATTTGGTTGTTCCAATCAACAGGGTTTGATGAACCCACTGTTTTTAGTGGCCCATCTCCCCCTCCCCCGAGCTGCTTCAGAACTCCTGAGCTCCATTTTATTCTAAACTCATCCCAGTCTCCAACACTTTATCTCATTCATTTATTATTTCCTCATTTGCCCTAAAATTTTTAATTTGACATCATAGTATACATTCATGGTGTCACTCTGATTTATGGACACTGGTGATAATACATCAGTAGGCTGTAGTTGACTAAAATGTATTTCTAGGACTAGGGGTATAGCTTAATTAGTAGAATTTCTAACTAGCATGCAAGAGGTTCTGGACTCAATCCTCAGCAACATATACAAAGCATGGTGGCTCATACTTTCAGTCACAGCACTTGGGAGGCAGGTAGATAAAGAGTTTATAGCTAACCATGGCTATATAATGAATTCAAGGCCAGTCTGAGCTATACGAGACCTTGTCTCAAAACAGAAGAAAAAATATTGACATGTATCCCTATGTCTTGTATGATATTACAACATTAAATTTTACCCTCTCATAGTGGAAACAAAGATGGAACAAAATAAAAATAAAAAACTATATCAAAACTAACAGAACACAAACTAGAACACATAAATATAAGAAACATAAAAAAGCAAGGCACCATACTCCTCCAAAAGATCCTATCCACTCAACCACTGAATGAAAAATACTAGAATAAAGTTTATGGGTGGAGATTATAAAAGTTTATAAGAAAAAGGTGATAAACCTCAAGAAGGCTACAAATGAGCAGATGAATTAATTCAACTTAGACTAGGAAGAAGAAAGTCAGCAATCCAATGTTAAACACCTTAATGACACATCTCAAGTTTCTAGAAAAAAAAAAAAAAAAAGAAGCTAAAGAAACAAAGCAGGAGCCTGCAGGAAATAATAGTTTAGGAAAGAAATAAATGAAATTGAAACTAAAAGAATATCTAGCATCAAACAAATGAGAAGTTGGTTCTTTGAAAAGATAAACTTAGATTGATAAATCCCTAGCCAAACTAATCAAAGGAAAGAAAATCCAAATTATTACAACTGGAGATGAAAAGTAAATGTTACAATAAATGCCAAAAAAATCAGATGATCATTGGGGAATGTCTTAAAAACTTTTGTTCCAAAAGACAGGAAGATCTAGAAGAAATGAATAAATTCCTACAGAGTATGACCTAGAATATAGCAAGGAGACAGTCAATTTAAGCAATGGACCACTAATAAAAATTCTCCCCACATAGTAAAGCCAATAATAGGATGTATTAACTTGAATTCTACCAAAGTTTTATGAAAAAAAAAAAAGCAACACCAAAACACCTTAAATTGGTGCTGAAGATTATAAATACAAATTGTAAAACAAAAGAGGAAAAACCAAGCTGGTACTGACCTGAAAACTTCATCTCTAGTTGTTAGCTTTTATTGTGTTGGAAGGTGCTATATATGCTACTGGGAGAGAAAAGTAATCATCAACTTTTCTGAATCCTGTGAGCTACAAGGATAATTGGCCTGGGAAGAAATGCCCACTGGTACAGTGGCACAAAGGTTATGGGAGTAACCAATCACATTCTGAATGGATGAAGGTCTGATTCACAAAATCAAGTGCATACCTGAGACTGATATCAGACCTAGGAACTTGTGACTAAACATGTAACAGACCACAGAGGAGAACCTTATATTATTACTCTACTAAATAGACATACTATTAAACTAACTCTTAATGAGTTATTATTAGACTCATAGATTAATGCATCTCTTAACTGTCACCAGAGACATTTACTCATGTGGCAGAAACTAACACAGAGACATATGACTGGCCAATGCAAAAGGAATAATGATTACTCATGAATAAGACATCTATCTCAAACGCCTGCCTTCAAGGCTCAGGGATTATCATGGAAGAAGCAGAAAGCCTATAAGAGCCAGAAGTGGTGTACGATTACAAAGAAACAGAGTTTTCCACAGAGCTGATCAGTTACTGTATGAACTTAGAGCAATAGTGGCATTAATAAGACACAAATAAAATCGAGCCAGATGAAACCCAGCATAGAAGTAGGAAAGTGAGGAAGAAGTTCCAACCATAACTCAGAACTATTGATAACTGATAGCTGCTAGGAGAGAGAGAGAGAGAGAGAGAGAGAGAGAGAGAGAGAGAGAGAGAGAGAGAGAGAGAGAGAGAGAGAGAGAGAGAGAATGAATGAGAATGAGAATGAATGAGAACGAATTTTCTTTAAGGGTGTGATGCTGGGTAGGTTAGCCAGGTTCCAGTAGATGGATCCATATCAAAGGGCATCAAATCAAATCAAATTTGATTTGATAGGTCTTTAAAAAAAATAACAGAGAGATAATTAGAACATGAGATCCAGTGGATGGTACTAAGGGGAATGAAGGTAGAAGAGGAGGTCTAAATATGATCAAAATATATCATATGAGGGGCTGGAGAGATGGCCTAGCGGTTAAGAGCACCAACTGCTCTTGCAGAGGACCCGAGTTCGATCCCCAGCACCCCCAGGGCGGCTAAGAACCGTCTGTAACTCCAATTCCAGGAGAACTCCAGTTCCAGGGGAATCCGAGACCCTCTTCTGACTTCCACGGCATTGCACGACACGGGTGCACAAACCTACATGCAGACAGTACACTCATACACATACAAAAATAAATAAAAAAATTAAAAAAAGATATCATATGAAATTTACAAATATTTAATTTTAAAAACATAAAAAATTTACCCTGACATTGAAAAAGAATGAATATTATCCGTCCTAGTTAGCTTTCTACTGCTATGATAAAACGGTCTGATCAAAACAAAATTGGGGAGGAAAGGGTTTAATTTGGCTTACAGCTTACAGACCATCATTGAGAGAAGCAAAGGCAAGAACTCAGGGCAAGAATCTAGGGGCAGAAACTGAAGCAGACCAGACCAGACTGGGGTGTTCCTCTGACCTATGCTCAGCCTCCTTTCTTATACAACCCAAGATCACCTGCCCAGGGTTGGCACTTCCCACAGAGGTATAGGAAACGGCCTTCCATATCACTCAACAATCAAGAAGAGGACTCACACATGGCCACAGGGCACTTTGATGGAAGAAATATCTCAATTGTGGTTTTTCTTTCCAGGTATGTCAAGCTGAACAAATGAAGCCAGCCAACACATTAACAAATTCATTCTTGGGGCTGGAGAGATGGCTCAGTGGTTAAGAGTGCCAACTGCTCTGGCAGAGGACCCAGGTCCGATTCCCAGCACCCACATGGCGGCTAAGAACCAACTTTAACTCCAGTTCCAGGAGAATCTGACACCCTCTTCTGACCTCCATGACATTGCAGGACACAGGTGCACCAACCTACATGCAGACAGTACATTCATACACATAAAAAAAAATAATAAACCAAAACCAAAACAAAACAAAAAAATTCATTCTACAAATCAAGTATTACTCTGTACCAAAATTAGATGAGAACAAAACAAAAAAGGAAACTAAAAACCAACTTTTCATAAACATATATGCAATATTTTGCAAGAAAATACTTCCAAATAAATTTGAGAAACAGAGTAAGAAGATCATATACTATGATCAAGTTGGTTTTATCCTAGGGATAAAAAAATGCTTCAATATAAACAAGCCTAAAATGTAATACAAAAGATAAATAGACCTAAAGGAAGAAATTACATGATCATCTAAAGAGATGTAGAAAAGACTGGAGTATTCTGCCAAGGAGATGTTGGCCAGGGGATCAAAGCCCCACCCCCAAAAGGTAAAGGCTTCTTGCCTGTAAACTGGGATACCTGCAGGAAGAGAGGTGGCAAGGCCCTGCTGTTGAAGACCCGATGTAAGCATGTATTGAGACCGCACTTGCAAGTGTACAGTTGGTTTCTGGAATACCAGAGAGGGTTACCAAAGGCCACTAAACCAATAAAGCAAATACTGGTCTTCTTGAGTCAAGCAAGACTTCTCTGTCAGCATCAGCTACACCTCACCTGCCTGGAAATACTGTGCAGCAGTGGCAGCCATATGTCTGTATATCCCAAAAACAACTGGAATAATTCACGGCAGATGCCACAAGCATTACATTCTTTAGTGGTTAGGAGATGTTATATGCCACAGTAAGACCTTGTCATCTTTTACAGAAAAACTATAGTTCATGGATTAGCATACCACCCAAACGTCTGTGTCTATACCAACGTAGCCTACCATAATAATTACTACTGTTTAAATGCATGTATATTAGCTGGGCATGGTGGCACATGCCTTTAATCCTAGCACTTGGGAAGCAGAGGCAAGAGGATCTTTGTGAATTCAAGGCCAGCCTGGTATACAAAGTGAGTTCCAGGACAGCTGGGGCTACAGGGAGACCCTGTCTCGAAAAGACCAAAAAAAAAAAAACAAAACTTTAAATGCATGTATATCTAATTGCTTGTGCTTCATTAGTAGGATTGAAAGGTTATTCTTGGATAAACTGTCAACCCATGAAAGGAAACTGCCTGAACTGATCAGAGTACAAAATGACATCTCTAGAGAAAGTAGACTGCTTTGCTTCTTGCCCACTTGTGCCCCTTTTCTAAGCCTAGGGAACAATCCGCGGAAGAGGGGGCATGATAGAATGTAAGGACTGTGATTGGGGTGAATGGTGAAACTACAGCAATGTAGACTGGACTCTTATTTGATCAACATGATTGTACATACAAGCCCCTCCAGCTGGAAGGTGGGAGCCTTGGGCTGTGTGGGTTTGGACATAGCTGCCTGCAAATTGGTTTTACATGAAGGATGCTTGTATTCACTACTTATTACTTATTATTAAAAAAATGAAATAAAAAATATTGAGAACAAAAAAGAAAAGACTTTGGACAACAGGGCAGCATGCCTTCATGTTAAATATCTGGAAGAAAGAGCATACTGCAACATGATAAAGGATATATAGACAATCCCTATAGTCAACATTATACTAAATGGGAAAAAATCTGGGAACATTTTCTCTAAAATTAAAAAAGAAATAAAGATGTCCCATTTTATGGCCTTACTCAATAGTGTTCTTTAAATTTTAGCTAGAGTTGTAAGCTAAGTGAAAGAAATAACAGGGATAAAAATAGGAAGGGAAGAAGTCAAAATATCCTTATTTACATTTGAAATGTATCTTTACTTAAAAGACCCTAAAGATTACACCAGAAAATGGTTAGACAGGCTAACACATTTTCAGCAAAATAGATGCAAAATGAAATTGAAATATAAAATAAGCAGCATTTCCAAATACCAGTCAAGAACTTGCTGGGAAGGAATGAGGATGAAAATTTTAATTTTTAATACATTTTTTAAAATGGAGAAAAGATACCATTTTCAAAAATATTAGGTATCCACATTCAGGAGAATGAAATTAAATCCATATTTCTTGTCTATGGCAAAAACTGATTCAAAATTTAAAAAGACACCTTAATATAATGTCTTAAACTTAGAAACTACTAGCAAAAAACACAGGTGAGGGGCTGGAGTGATGGCTCAGCGATTAGGAGTGCCTACTGCTCTTGCAGAGGACCTGGGTTCGATCCCCAGCACCCACATGGTGGCTGAGGACCGTCATTAACTCCAGTTCCAGGGGAATCTGACACCCTCTTCTGACCTCCATGGCATTGCATGACACGGGTGCACAAACCTGCATGCAGACATTACAGTCATACACATACAAAATAAATAAAAATTAAAACAAAAACACAGGCGAAATACTTTCAGATACAGGTATAGGTAAGGACTTTTAGGAAAGAACACCAATTATGTATGAAATAGTCCTAATAATTGACACATGTTTACATGAAATTAAAAAGAGTAGGCTCAGCAAAGGAAACAAAAAAACAAACAAATATATATATATATATATATATATATATATATATATGAGGAAGAGAGAGAGAGAGAGAGAGAGAGAGAGAGAGAGAGAGAGAGAGAGAGGTTTTTACCCTAGGCTAGTCTCCAACTAGCTAAGTAGTTCAGAATGATCTTGAATTTATTATCCACCTGCCACCATCTCCCCAGTGCTAAGATTACAGGCATGCAGTACTAACCCCATACCGTGCTGGGGTTGGAACCCCTGGCTTTGGCAAGCACTCTATCAACTCGGCTACACCCTCAACCCCTGAAGTATAATTTTTTAATCACTACATTTTTTTTGGTCTTTTTGAGACAGGGTCTCCCTGTAGTCCCAGCTGTCCTGGAACTCACTCTGTAGGCCAGGCTGGCCTTGAACTCACAAAGATCTGCCTGCCTCTGACTCCCAGGTGTTAGGATTAAAGGCGTGTGCCACCACGCCCGGCAATCATTACATTTTTAAGCCAATGTTTTATTGAAGCTCTGTGCATTTCATACAAATCAAATCTAGACCCGCGCCCCTCTCCCT